>MU691177.1:6455-22520 GCA_026770625.1 Nicotiana glauca
GGTTTTTGTTGTATAGCCTTTCATGATAGCGTGGTAGCTCGTACCATAGATATATAGTTTCTTGATTGTCTGGTCATCCCATGTTATGTAGGTTCATGCCATCATATTTTATTGTTGGTTGTCCATGATCCGTGTCTACCATTTTTATTGACCTCCTCAGGTCTAAAAGATAATAAAGAAGGTTAGATAAAATGTACGTTGGTGCTCGGCAAGTATGGTTGGGTGCTTGTCATGGCCCTCCAGTTTGGGTCATGACACCCACGTTCCACTATCTCATATAGGTCCGATAACACATTTTAACTACAATTAAGCAATCCAGTCCAACCTATAGATGATAAAACCACATTTCACTTTCAGAAATCATACACAAGATCAGAACCTCACATCATTTTCAAAATAATCTCGAACCTGCTGTAATAACCCATACCTGCAACCTCGGCTGCAATCATATGATGTACTACATAACTCAAACAACTGTAGCAATAACTTTCATTCACAGCAGCTACCCACAACAACCAAACGCCGATAGAAAACCTCTTATCAACTAAAGACTCATTCCAACACTCCCATATACTGTCAACGATATATGAAACACGCAATAAACCATATCCATTCCTCAGATCAACCATTCATAAGGCCGTTTCTCTTCTGGCAATTACCATAGCAAATTTTGAACCGAACCTTGATATTTACCCTTCAAACATGCTGAAATCTAATCCGTTTGTATTCATTAATGATCTGAAAAATCACTTTTGACCAAACACACCACCCTGGTGACAAGACACATCAATACGGCCTAAGCCACAACTTGCATAACCTTATCCAGTACGAACTGCTTAGGCAATAGGCCACCCCGTACATAATCAAAAGTCTCATATGATGCCACAAAGTGCCGATAGGCTACCGATTAAAATGCGGTACAAAAGGAAGATGAACTCTGGAAGGAACTGCCTAAGTTACGCACTAATACGTGCAATCCTTAGAAAATAGGAAGCAAGGCATACAAAAACAGCATATAGAAAACTATGCTCAATATCACACTGTTGCGGCGCGCAACCCGATCCAAATAACACACTCATGGTGGTGTGCCACCCGATACACACATAACACTCATTTAAAGAGGTCTATATCGAGCTAGATTGCTCATTAATATAAAATACCAAATTTTGGTCACAAGCACGCTAAGTGCATAATAGCATCCCAGAGGGGACATCTAGCACTATAAGCTACCAAAACACAAGCTTAGTTGAGGTGCGATATACAATCTGAATCTCGAGAGCTATTTTGCTCATAAACATCATTTCTACGCACATCCTCAACACATAAGCATTTTCTCAAACAGTCTCATAACTCACACAGCACAGTGTATTACTGCACAAAATATCTGACAACGAGATAACACCCAGACTCCTCCTCCATAAGGAGAGCATCACTAAAATGAACCTATTTAGCCTGACATAGAGCCCATATTCACATTTGAATCCATCCACCGACTTCAAGCCGATTCAGATCGCACTAAACTAGGTTAATTACCTTTCAAAGGTCCGTAACAACTCATCTTCCACTCGTAACACATAAGAACATCCATCATAGTCGGAGAAATCATCCGTAGTCCACAACTCAATAGACTGAGTGCTGACTTATTTTCTCAATTCAACTATATTGTCACAACCTTCATACTTGGTTAAAGTCTCCAATCAATCAAGTGACTAACTGCCATACTTACACAATCTTCCTGTAGGATATCCTTTCACAACCTACCATTACAAATATTGGGTTGTACCTCCAAACCACCGACCGCACTAACGCTGAAAAACAATCAAGAATCATCAACCAAGTACAAAGCCTTTTCACACAAAACCGTTCTCAGGTGACGCTGAAGATCATACCGATTTACCTTAAACGTCGAGACTTCTTCCCTGCTCATCCAACCTCGTGACATCCTTATCCATGCCAAGTTGTTACCTTTATCTTCACTTCAAATTCCATACCACTCATTGCACCCAACATGCCAACATACCATAGAACACGCTCTTCATCACAGCTTCGAAACCATTATTAGATTAACACTTCATCATATTAAACTTTCCACTTAACTCTCTTCAGAAGAACCATAGCAATACATAGGTGAATTCTCATAACTATAGAATATGCAAATCCCTAAGTAGTGGTCCAACCCACCATGACCCTTTCGGGATCTGCCTACACGTAACAGGCCCATAACATTAGAATACTCGTGAATAACATCATTTACGATGGACGACAGGCCTCACCTGTACCGCTACAAATCACACGCGTAACTTGATCATGCTGAAGGAATTTATCTCTACTGCCAATATGCCAACAGATATATGGCTAACCAAACTATCTTCTTTCGACTTACCCTGATTGCCCTAGGAATAACAGTAACTGCATTCAACATATAACACCATCCATCCGCACTCATCCCGAGTGACTTTGAATCACAAGACCATTGTGTCTCACATCCCACGAACCATTTTGTACCTTCCAACTACTACATCGTAAGTCAAAACATCATAGAACATTCTACGAATTCCGAACCATTGCCTGCACCTTCCTGACAGTGCTATATAGAAGCCCATAATTGATATAGAAAAGTACCCATCTTGACCTCTCCCAATGGAGACTCAGCTCTAATCACATATACAAATTCAAGATACCCAATTGTCACATGTAGAATGTTGAACACATTAGTACCATTCTCGAGAGTCATTTACTTTGTTTAACTGCATTTAGCCTGGTCCAATGAATAGAACCACATGTGCACTCGCGGATTACTCATCTGAGAAATGGAACATAACAAGGAAATTAGATATCTATCTTGAGCTCTATAGCATGATCCAGAATTTCAAAGAATGGTGATATTCCTAAATGTCCAAATAGCCTCCAAATTATAGATGTGGTCGACAACACACCGATAAGAAGGACTCTACTAGACACGGCTCCGAGACATCCTAGGACTTTATAAAAACTTAGGCTCTGATACCAAGTTTCTCATGCCCCAAAATTCGACTAGCGCGACCAACGCTCAAATGAGTAAACCCGACTAAGCAAGCCTGCTATGTTTCATTCTGCCCAAACTAGTTCATAAATAAAAAGGGGATATTATCCCATTTAATAAAACGCAAGGAAATCTATCGTTAGCAACCCTCATTTCATTCTTTCTAATTTCTTCATTTAGTTTTCAAAATATTACAAGTTTACAAATTTAATGAAAAACATGCTTATCAAGTACCAAAATTTCTAGCCCGGACTCCCAACATCAACAACCACCCACAATAGTCTACGGAACCTCTAAATACAAGATAAGAGCAATAGAGAAATACCGGCAACAATGCTCCAGCTATACCTCAAAATGTATTCATAAAGTGAACAAAAGATATATAACATGACCCCGAGATGGAGTGGGGCTCACCAACACAGCTGACGAAAAGTAGAGGAGGTGCTACTGCTGGTGGACTGGAGTACCTATTATAGAACCACCAACAATCATAACACGAATGTAGCGCCCCCGGCAAAAGGGACGTTAGTGACATCGAATAGCACTAGTATGTAAGGCTAAAAGTCCTATTTCAGAATAGAATATCCATACTAGCAAAGAATCCACAAACAGTAAGTCAAGATTAACAATATTCTAACACCCAATTTTGAAACATGTTAGTCCTCTACTTTATGAAAATAATATATATAATTTTTGTTTGCTTGGGAGATCTATAGAATCAATATAAGTTTTCCCAACGTCTTTGTTAGCACGGAGTCCGATCACGACCCGATCGGCTAGGTCGTCCTTTTAGAGACATGTACCAAATCACAAATTTCCAGTTTTTTTTAATTCCCATATCTCCAATTTCCAGATTATTGATTTCCAGCACAATACCATCATGTGTGCAGTATGGCGTCCGATCACGGCCCGATCGGCTAAGCCGCTTTCCCACTTATGCTGTGTGGGTTGGCATTACCAAATTACAGTGTTAGCAAGATCATCATAGTTAAGGGGAATAAGCACGATCCACTCCTACACCGGCACGTGTAGTTTCAGGAATGAGTCTTATGACCCACCCTTCCTCGGTGTTGCTAAAGATACTCCCAAAAAAACATATTTGATTCAATTTAGAATTGCACACAATTGTAGTACAAATACAAGTATACGAATATATCATAAACGCAGCCCTGCTTACCTCAATATCCTTCACAATTTATAGATTCCAATTAGTATTTCCAGTCACCAACAATAACAGTATTTCCTTGGCTCATTTGGCCATTCACAACATTCTTTATTCCTGGCACGGTGGCTGTATTCGGTTTTTCACATTTTCATCTCTTTATTTCCAAAGATCACCAACCAATATCGATGTACCAAATATTCCGGAAATTATGTATTTTCGAATTCAACAGAGATAGAATCATCAAGCATAAGGGACTCTTCCCAAAGAGGAATATACCAACCAACAATTATATTACACATTGATCGTATCTATAAGGCAAAGCATTATATAAAACAGCCACTTATGGGCATAGTTCGGGTACAAGACCTTTAGGCCATTCTACTTTTGGAAGTTAGTTCATAAGATTTGAGACTTATTTCATAATGGTTTCACACTTCCTTATTCGATTCTTTTCCATATGTCATTACATCTCATCAACACGTAGACCAAGTAGACGTAATCAACCAAGTCATTTAGTACACACAATAGCAACTAGGATCATTAAACGAAGCAATTCTTCTCACCCAATTAGCATGCTAAACTTCATTTAAGATGCGACTCAGGACTATACAATTTTGGTAGGTAAACCACACTTAAACTTACAAACAATATGGAATTCACTTCCGAGAGAGAAAGTTTAGCCTACATACCTCGATTGAGCTTTCCATAAGTCCTGCTATACTCCGAGACTCTTAGCAACGTCAATCTCTTAGGAACATGACAAATCGAACCACACATTAGAGAGGTGATTGTATTTCTAGTTCATTTTATTTTCAAACACTAAGTGGGTATCATGCTTTTAAAACTATTTTGCGAAAGATCCTACCATCCCTAATACCATCCTTAGCTGAAGACCTAACAAAATACTGTTAAGAACCTATTCATGAATGATATCCACTTCTATCATCATCAATTATACTTCTAATGGTCCATCCTAGTTATATCTAGAAATTAAGAGCTTTGACAATAGACCCTTACCTTTTAGGAAGATGACCAAGGTGCCTTTCTTGACAAATCTTCAAGGTTTAAGCAAGATCTTTATGAGAAATATTGATGAAGAACATCTTCTCCCTCTTGGACTCCTTCTCTCTCTCTCTAAATGTATCAGAAAATAAGCCTAAAATGAAGGGTAGGGTGTAATATATCGAAATGGGGTCGGGTTATAAAAATAGAAAAATTAACCCTACGATGTTAGGTCTGCTATAGCAGAATGGACCGCAGAACGCGAATACTGGCCGCATAATGCACCGCAAAATCGGCGTCTAAAATTGGGCTACACTGGTCCAATATGCGACCGGATTTGCGACCATAGATCAAAAATGCTGACCGCATAATGGACATTGAGATCGCAGATCTGACACAAGATCGCATTTTTTCCAGCCTTTGGTAATTTGGTCATAACTTTGTGTAGGAATGTCCAAATGACGAATGGTTTGAAGAATTGGAAACTAGATTCAAAGACCTTTCAAATGATAGGTTTTTCATCACATAAAACATCATAAATATCTAGATATGCTCGTTCAAAATGGAGCCTTTTGCAAATCCATTTGAAATTTTAGCCTATTACGAAATGTTTCCCATTTGGCATACACTTCGGCTTCCATTTGGACTCACATCACATACCATAAGACGTATACATATATTTACCAAGTCTAATGTATGTCCACCATGTTAATAGCACATAAAATATCATAATTATCCTATATAGCATCACGAAGCGTAGTTTTCTTAGCGAAATTTTCCGGGGCCTTACACATGTACTCTATTGCTGTCATAATATCATAGTGAGATTAACTCAAATCCCTTATAAGCTTGTGAAAACATAGATCAGGTAGAATTTAACTCTTTTACAATTCTCACCTTCACCTTCGCAACAGATAAACCCACTCCCTAAGCGACCAATTTAGATTTCAGCACGTGTATTTCACTTGTGATTGACATCTTCTAACAGACAACATAAGGATCACACCACTTCAGAACACTCCGCAGGAGATAATCCACCTGCTTTGCCTCTATATAACATTTCAGTATGCCTTCCACCGTGATACACATAACACAGTCACTTAGTCTTCCTGAGTCTAAACTCATACCGTAACATGAAATTTACTTCACTCCAAATAGGAGGCATGAAAATATTCTTCACGTGCCCATAACTCGGGCTACACATAAAATCACAATAGAAATCGAACACTTAATAGTTGATTTGTTATCCAGGAGACTTCTTCATCACTAACAAGTCATATAAACACATCTCGTAGTACTAAAATTCTCATCACATGGCCATCCAACCTCCATTCTGGCAAATAGGGACAATACCGAATATACAAGTTCAAAACACTTGCTCACACAATCAGCACCTTGGTGCTCAAGCCATAGGCAAAAATCCGGCCTCAAGTCCACCAGACTGGCCCAACATCTACTCACAGAGATCACGTCTCACCCCTCGATCAGGGATCCCAAGCCATTAAGTCACATCTGATGCTGAGCGCTTATTCGCGTATATGAATACGTGGAAGGAATTTCAAGAGTTACTTTTCAAGCTGAATCAAAGGAGGCACGATAAAAATTCAAGAATATGAAATTTTCCTAAAGATTCCGCAGCCTCTCGAGGATAAAAACAAATGTCTCCGTACCGATCCGCGAGACTCTACTAAACCTGCTCATGACTCATGAGACCTAGTAACCTAGGCTCTAATACCAACTTGTCACGACCTAAACCCCGCACTGGCCGTGATGGTGCCTCTGGTGAAGTCGAGGCCAGCCAACTAACCCAACTTATCTTTTTAGAATTGTTAACATTAATAAGAAGATTTAATATTTTTAAATAACCACAGTCTATAAAAAGATCTCTTTAATAAGTGCATAATAAAACCCAAACACAACCCAAACCGGGGTGTCACAAGTCACGAGCATCTATCAGAGTATAAATACAACTACGAGACCTAAAAATACAAGGCTGGAATAATGAATCAAAAGAGAGAAAAAATGGTGCTGCGAACGTAGGCAGTCACCTCGCTACTCCTATAGCTTTGCCTCTGGTCAGGCAGAACCTGCTACCGGGTGAACAAATACCTGCAGCTTTACGCGAGGTGCGGGGAGTAAAATGTGTACTCCAACTCAGTAAGTAATAAGGGTAAATAACAACTGAGCGGTAAGAAATAACGTAAAGCAAACCATCATGCTATATAGGAGCAGTGAAAAGCTCTTTGAGAAAAAGCAGTGAAGCTGTAAAACCTTTAGAAATATCTTAGCTCAGTTTAAAAACTCTTTTGAAAATGACTTTTTCAATAGTTATGCAAATGAATGCAAAACAAATAGTGCAGATAAGCACAGAAGTCCACCTCTCGTGCACCACACTCGGTTATCAGATAATACCAGAACATCAGGTCAATATTGCAAGAAGAAGCACGAAGAACCTATAATGGCACAAAAATGAAATAAGGTAAACACATCAAACAGTACTAGTACTGCTGCGGCGTTCAGCCCGACCGACATGCCGCTGCGGCGTGCAGCCCGCTCCGTGTAATGTCGACGATGCTCACTGAGGGTGTGCAGACTCCGGGAGGGGCCCTTTACGGCCCAAGCGCAACATCAAGCCATCTTGTGGCATCAAATCTAGGCCCTCGGCCTCATATCAGTATCAGTATATCACTGCTGCGGCATGCAGCCCGATCCACACACACACACACACACACATATATATATTGTTGCAGCGTGCAGCCCGATCCAAAGATATCCTCACAATATAGTCCCTCGGTCTTACTCAGTCAAAAAAATCACATAAGCCACTAGGGCAACAATAAACATGATGCTCAGCCCAAAATATTATTGGAAATATCATTTTAAGTGTTAAAGCAAAGTAAACTTGGCTGAGTTTTGAAAACAGTAGAAAGTACATGACTGAGTTCAAGTATAAAATCAAGACAGTGAGGAGATATCAACAACCATCCTCGAAGGGTTCAAATAGCTGGCACGAAGCCCAAATATGGAAATCAGCCCACATTATGATGATAACAAGTAATTTCAATCAAATACGCAGTACATTCATCAATCGGGACGGACCAAGTCACAATCCCCAATGATGCTCTACCCCACGCTCACTATCCGGCATGCAAGTCACCTCAATATAGCACTATGATGTGCAAATCCGGGGTTTCAAACCCTCAGGATGTCATTTACAATCATTACTCACCTCGAACTGGCGAAATCTCTAGCTCGCGACGCTCTTGCCCCTCAACTCGGCCTCCATGGGCCTTGAATCTATCCAAAATCAGAGCGAGTACATCACAATATGCCAATGGGACAATACCATATCGAAAACAATCAAAAAATAGCGAAAATCTTAAAATTAGCAAAACTCGAGCTCCGAGCCCACTTCTTGAAAATCAGAAAATTAAGATCATCGGATTCCTTATCTCGCCACAAGTCTATACATACCAAAACTCTCAATTCGGACCACAAATGACCCCTCAAATTCCAATTTAAAATCTTAAAATCCTAAGTCCAAGTTTCTTCTATTTTAGCTAAATTCTCAAGAATTTCAAGGATAATTCCATAATATAAACGTGTTTTTAACTCGTAAAACTTACCTCCAGACAATCTCCTTCGAATCCCTCTTCAAATGCTCCCAAGTAGCTCCCAAAATGCTCAAAAATGTTGGAAATGGGTTTGGGTTCGCGGATGAAATGTTATTTTAAACCACTTATGCCCAGACCTCATTTTCGCTTCTGCGATACTTTAACCGCTTCTACGGTCACCGCTTCTGCGGAACTCCCAATCTCGCTCAGGACCGCTTCTGTGGTAAAATACCACTTCTGCGGACAAAGCTTATACGGTCAGACATCCGCTCCTGCGAAACTTCCTACTCACACACGGACCGCTTCTGCGGTCAATAGCCGCACCAGCGGAATCCATCTGCTTTTGTGGAAATTCTCCAACTGACCAACACTTGCATTTGCGCTCCAACCCTTCGCATCTGCGGAACCGCATCTGCCACCCCTTTTCCGTTGATGCGGAAATACCAGGTATCAGCAAACACCAGCAATGCACAAGTTCAAATTCCATCACGATGGCCATCCGAAATCACCCCCAGGCCCCCGGGACCTCAACAAAAAGGTGCCAACCCATCCTAAAACATCATTCGAACTTGATCCAATTATCAAGACACCACAAACAACCCCAAAACCATAAAATTACATCAAATTCAAGCCTAAGTTCTTTTAAAACTTCCGAATTACGCATTTGATCAAAAACTCGATAAAAACTCCTCCGAATGACCTAAAAATTTGCACACACATCCAAAATTGCCTAACGAAGCTACAATAACTCTCGGAATTCCATTCTGACCCTCGAATCAAAATCTCACCTATCAACCGGAATTCGCCAAATACTAACTTCTCCAAATCAAGCCTAATTCTACACCGGACCTCCAAAATCACTTCCGATCACACTCCTAAGTCACAAATCATCCCATCGAAGCTAACCGAATCACTGGAAATCACATCCGAGCCCTATAACTCATAAGTCAACATCCAGTTGACTTTTCCAAACTAAGCTTTCCTTAAAGAGACTAAGTGTGTCATTTACTTCTAAAATCAATCCAACCAACTCGATCATATGAGATATGGATAATGAAGCATAAAGAAGCAGAAAATAGGGGAAACGGGGCGGTAACTCACGTGACGACGGGTCGAGTCGTCATATCCTCCCCATCTTAAACAAACGCTCGTCCTCGAGTGTACTCAATGTTGTTCAAAAAGCCAACCAATGCTGAATAACCTTACCAAGCATAAACCTGGGGGTGATCCCACGTTCCTCTATCTCATATATGTCCGATAACACATTTTAACTACAATTACGCAATCCAGTCCAGCCTATAGATCATAAAACCACATTTTACTTTCAGAAATCATACACAAGATCAGAACCTCATATATTTATTTATAATAATCCCAAACCAGCTGTAATAACCTATACCTGCAACCTCGGCTGCAATCATATGATATACCACATAACTCAAACACTTGTAGCAATAACTTTCATTCACAACAGCTACCCACAATAACCAATCACCGATAGAAAACCTCTTATCAACTAAAGTCTCATTCCAACACTTCCATATACTGCCAACAATATATGAAAGATGCAACAAACCATATCCATTCCTCAGATCAACCATTCATGAGGCCGTTTCTGCTTTGGCAATTGCCATAGCAAATTTTGAACCGAACCTCGATATTTACCAATCAAACATGCTGAAATCGAATCTGTTTGTATTCATTAATGACCTTAACAATCTCTTTTGACCAAACACACCACCCTGGTGACAAGACACATCAATACGGCCTAAACCACAACTTGCATAACCACATGCACCAATAAGTAACAGTCCGAACATACTCAATTCATGAAAATGACTCAGATGGAAGAACCGTACCTCAAGCTCTCCAGTACCACCACAACACAAGACGGAGAACCCGTTTCACATCATAGAGACAGAACACATGAATCTAACTCGCGATATCATACATCCGCATAACTTCGCCCCAATGCATGACCTCATCCAGTACGAACCGCTTAGGCAATAGGCCACCCCATATATAATCAAAAGTCTACTATGATGCCACAAAGTGCCGATAGGCTACCAATTAAAACGTGGTACAAAAGGAAGACGAAATCCTGAAGGAACTACCTAACTTACGCACTAATACGTGCTCTCCTTAGAAAATAGGAAGCCAGGCATACAAAAATCGCATTTAGAAAACTATGCTCAATATCACACTATTACGGCGTGCGGTCCGATCCAAATAGCACACTCATGGTGGCGTGCCACCCGATCCACACATAACACTCATCTAAAGAGGTGTACATCGAGCTAGATTGCTCGTTTATATAAAATACCGAATTTCGATCACAAGCATGCTAAGTGCATAATACCGTCCCTAAGGGGACATATAGCACTATAAGCTACCAAAACTCAAGATCAACTGAGGTGCGATATACAATCTGAATATCGAGAACCATTTTGCTTATAAAAATCATTTTTACGCAGATCCTCAACACATAAGCATTTTCTCAAACCGTCTCACAACTCACACGACACAGTGTATTGCTGCATAAAATATCTTACATCGAGATAACACCCTGATTCCTCCTCTATAAGGAGAGCATAACTGAAATGAACCCGTTTGGCCTGACATAGAGCCCATATTCACATTTGAATCCATCCACCAACTTCAAGCCAATTCAAATCGCACTGAACTAGGTTAATTACCTTTCAAAGGTCCTAACAACTCATCTTCCACTCGTAACACATAAGAACATCCATCGTAGTCAGAGAAATCATCTGTAGTCCACAACTCAATAGACTGAGTGCCGGCATATTTTCTCAATTCAACGATATTGTCACAACCTTCCTACTTGGTTCAAGTCTCCAATCAATCAAGTGACTAACTTCCATACTTACACAATATTCCTGTGGGATACCCTCCCCCAACCTACCATTACGAATAACTGGGACGTACATCCAAACCACCGACCGCACTAACGCTGAAAAGCGATCAAGAATCATCAACCAGGGTGCAAAGCCTTTTCACAAGACACCGTTCTCAGGTGACGCTGAAGACCATAGCGATTTACCTTAAACGTCGAGACTTCTTCCCTGCTCATCAAAGCTCGTGACATCCTTGTCCATACCGAGTTGTTACCTCTATCTTCACTTCAAATTCCATGCCACTCATTGCTCCCTACATGACAACATACGATAGAACACGCTCTTCATCACAGCTTTGGAACCATTATTAGATTAACACTTCATCATACAAAATTTTCCACTTAACTCTCTTCAGGAGAAACATAGCAACACATAGGTGAATTCGCACAACTGTAGAATATGCAAATCTCTAAGTAGTGGTCAAACCCACCATGACCCTTTCGCGATCCGCCTACACGTAACAGGCCCATAAAATTAGAATACTCGTGAATAACATCATTTACAATGGACGACAGGCCTAACCTGTACCGCTACAAATCACACGCGTAACTTGACCATGCTGGAGGAATTGATCTCTACCACCAATATGCCAACAGATATATGGCTAACCAATCAATCTTCTTTTGACTTACCCTAATTGCCCTAGGAATAATAGTAACCACATTCAACATATAACACCATCAATCCCCACTCATCTCGAGTGACTTTGAATCATGAGACCATGCTGTCTCACATCCCATGAACCATTTTGTACCTTCCAACTGCTACATTGTAAGTCAAAACATCATAGAACATTCTACGAATTCCAAACCATTGCTTGCACCTTCCTGACAGTGCTATATAGAAGCCCATAATTTATATAGAAAATTACCCATCTTGACCTCTCCCAATGGAGTCTCAGCTCTAATCACATATACAAATTCAAGATACCCAATTGTCACATGTAGAATCTCGAACACATTAGTACCATTCTCGAGAGTCATTTACTCTGTTTAACTGCATTTAGACTGATCCAATGAAAAGAACCATATGTGCCTCGCTAGCCCTCTGACACCGCAAGATATGACCTTGTCTCAATACAAGCAACCATCTTCCTACTCTGTGCACCGAGCGCTCTTTACTAACCGCAACTTAAGACATCCTGTGATTCTCACACACATACGAGGCACCGTATAACCTTTGGAAATAAAAATAAATTCCTTCACAGCCATCCTCGTCCGCAATCTCTGTAAGCCAAAACTAACACACCAACGCGCCTCAAACTGGAACCAACATAGCACTTAGCCGTGCAATAAACTTAATCAATAGCAAACTCCCCAACTTGGCTCGAAGCCATAGATCAAAACGCACTAAATAAATCATATGCATGTTGTCACGCCCCAAAATCCGAGTAGCGCGACCGGTGCTCAACCAAGTAAACCCGACAGAGCAAGCCTGCTATGTTTCATTCCACCAAAACTAGTTAGTAAATAAAGAGGGGATATTATCCCATTTAATAAAATACAAGGAAATCTATCATTAGCAACCCTCATTTCATTCTTTCTAATTGCTTCATTTAGTTTTCAAAATATTACAAGTTTAAAAATTTAATGAAAAACATGCTTATCAAGTACAAAAATTTCTAGCCTGGACTCCCAACATCAACCACCACCCACAATAGTCTACGGAGCCTCTAAATACAAGATAAGAGCAATAGAGAATGCCGGCAACAAGGCTCCGGCTATACCTCAAAATGTATTAAGAAAGTGAACTAAAGATATATAACATGACCCCGGGATGGAGTGGGGCTCACCAACATAGCTGACAAAAAGTAGAGGAGGTGCTACTGCCGGTGGACTGGAGTACCTACTATAGAACCACCTACAATCATAATACGAATGTAGCGCCCCCGGCAAAAGGGACGTTAGTGCCATCGAATAGCACTAGTATGTAAGGCTAAAAGTCCTATTTTAGAATAGAATATCCATACAAGCAAAGAATTCACAAACAATAAGTCAAGATCAACAATATTCTAACACCCAATTTTTAAACATGTTAGTCCTCTAGTTTAAGAAAATAATATATATAATTTTTGTTTGCTTGGGAGATCTCTAGCACCGATATAAGTTTTACCACCATCTTTGTTAGCACGGAGTCCGATCACGACCCGATCGGCTAGGTCGTCCCTTTAGAGACATGTACCAAATCACAAATTTCCAATTTTTTTTTGAATTCCTAGATCTCAAATTTGCAGATTATTAATTTCCAGCACAATACCACCATGTGTGCGGCATGGTGTCCGATCACGGCCATATAGGCTAAGCCGCCTTCCCACATATGCCGTGTGGGTTGGCATTACAAAATTACACTGTTACCAAGATCATCCCAGTTAAGGGGAATAAGCACGATCCACCCCTACACCGCCACGTGTATTTTCAGGAATGGGTCTTATGACCCACCCTTCCTCGGTGTTGCTAAAGATACTCCCAAAAAAACATATTTGATTCAATTTAGTATTGCACACAATTGTATTATAAATATAAGTATATGAATATATCATAAACGCAACCATGCTTACCTCAATATCCTTAACAATTTATAGATTCCAATTAGTATTTCCAGTCACCAACAACAACAGTATTTCGTTGGCTCATTTGGCAATTCACAAGATTCTTTATTCTTGGCACGATGGCCATATTAGGTTTTTCACATTTTCATCCCTTTATTTCCAAAGATCACCAACCAATGTCAATGTACCAAATATTTCGGAAATTATGTATTTTTCGAATTCAACAGAGATAGAATCATCAAGCATAAGGAACTCTTCCCAAAGAGTAATATACCAACCAACAATTATATTACAAATTGATCGTATCTATAAGGCAAAGCATTATATAAAACAGCCACTTATTGGCATAGTTCGGGTACAAGTCCTTTAGACCATTCTACTTTTGGATGTTAGTTCATAAGATTTGAGACTTATTTCATAATTGTTTCACACTTCCTTATTCGATTCATTTCCATATGTCATTACATCTCATCAACAAGTAGACAAAGTAGACATAATCAACCAAGTCATTTAGTACACACAATAGCAACTAGGAGCATTAAATAGAGCAATTCTTCTCACCCAATTAGCATGCTAAACTTCATTTAAGATTTGACTCACGACTATACAATTTTGGTAGGTAAACCACACTTAAACTTACAAACAATATGGAATTCACTTCCGAGAGAGTAAGTTTATCCTACATACCTTGATTGAGCTTTCTTTAAGTCCTATTATACTCCGAGACTCTTAGCAACGTCAATCTCTTAGGAACATGACAAATTCTACCACAAATTAGAGAGGTGATCATATTTCTAGTTCATTTGAGCATATTTTCAAACTCTTAGTGGGTATCATGCTTTTAAAACTATTTTGTGAAAGATCCTACCATCCCTCATCCCATCCTTAGCTCAAGAACTAACAAAATAATCTTAAGAACTCATGCATGAAAGATATCCATTTTTATGCTCATCAATTATACTTCTAATGGTCCATCCTAGTTATATCTAGAAATTAAGAGCTAGGAGTATAGACCCTTACCTTTTAGGAAGTTGACAAGGTGCCTTTCTTGACAAATCTTCAAGGTTTAAGCAAGATCTTTAGGAGATATATTGATGAAGCCTCTTCTCCCTCTAAGACCACTTCTCTCACCTTAAATGTATCAGAAAATAAGCCAAAAATGAAGGGTAGGGTGTAATATATCGACATGGGGTCGGGTTATAAAAATAGAAAAATTAACCCTACGATGGTAGGTCTGCTATAGCAGAATGGCCGCAGAACGCGATGCTAGCCTCATATTGCACCGCAAAATCGGTGTCCAAAATTGGGCTACACTGGTCCAATTTGCGAGCGCAAGTCAAAAATGCGGACCGCATAATGGACATTGAGATCGCAGATCTGACACAGGATCACATTTTTTCCAGCCTTTGGTAATTTGGTCATAACCTTGTGTAGGAATGTCCAAATGGCGAACGGTTTGAAGAGTTGGAAACTAGACTCAAAGAACTTTCATATGATAGGTTTTTCATCACATAAAACCTCATAAATATTTATATATACTCGTTCAAAGTGGATACTTGTGCGAATCCATTTGAAATTTTAGCCTATTACGAAATATTTCTCATTTGGCATACACTTAGGCTTCCATTTGGACCTCACATCACTTACCACAAGACTTATACACTTATTTACCAAGTCTAATTGTTGTCCACCATGTTAATAGCAAATAAAATATCATGATTAGCCTATATAGCATCACGAAGCATAGTTTTCTTAGCGAAATTTTCCGGGGCCTTACATTCTCCCCCCCCCCCCCCCCC
>MU691177.1:22840-77490 GCA_026770625.1 Nicotiana glauca
CAAACACCCAACATAACATATTTCTTTTTATACCTTACCTCAAGTCTCTAAATTTTGATTAACTCCTGAATTTTTCAGAAATTTCGGCAGAGTCTCCTTTGTAACTAGACCTATCCACCTGTTAGAGAACCAACAACACCATCCTAAAAACACATCCACAACTCGACAAATTACCATAATGTATACATCAATAATAAGAACCTCAATATTATAAGCACCACGCTATCACGAATGGTCCACCGGACTGGCCCAACATCAACTCACAAAGATCACGTCTCACCCCTCGATCAGGGAATCACAAGCCATTGAGGCACATCTGATACTAAGTGCTTGTTCACTTATATGAATACGTGGAAAGAATTTCAAGAGTTACTTTTCAAGCTTAATCAAAGGAGGCAGGATAAAAATTCAAGAATATGAAGTTTTCCTAAAGGTTCCTTAGCCTCTCGAGGATAAATACAGACGTCTCTGTACCGATCCACGAGACTCTACTACACCTGCTCATGAGTCCTATTAACCTAGGCTCTGATACCAACTTGTCACGACCCAAACCCCGCACTGGCCGTGATGGTGCCTCTGATGAAGACGAGACCAGCCAGCTAACCCAACTTATCTTTTTAGAATTGTTAACATTAATAAGAAGATTTAATATATTTAAATAGCCACAGTCTATCAAAAGATCTCTTTAATAAGTGCATAATAAAACCCAAACACAGCCCAAACCGGGGTGTCACAAGTCACAAGCATCTATCAGACTATAAATATAACTACAAGACCTAAAATATAAAAAATTGATAGGGGGCGGCGCTTGGATTCCATGGTTGTTGAGAGTATTTTTCTATGTCTACTCCTTTGATCACGGGCGGTACCCCAGGTATTTGTTCTATACGTTCATTTTGGTCTTTAAGCTGTTTCTGCAAGGTTAGTACAAGATTTTGTAAATCAGAATTAGCTTGATTACCTTGGTCTCCTTATTGCATTTCACTAGGAGTTCCTCCACTTCCTTAATTAACCAGTCCAGAACAGGGGTTCTCTGGAGTATTATTGTTTGGAGTTGGTGTTGGCGGGGCTATAGGTAACTGGTTAACAAAGGCTTGAAGAGCTTTGCTAACTTGAGAAGCAATTATTTTTTGCAACGCCTCATTCGTATCTTCGACATTGTTGAGTTGATCCTGTTCATTTGCCTGAGACCCATCGCGAGTGCCTTCACGAAATCATCGTGGGGAGCCTCATGGAGAACCTTGTGGTGAATCTCGAGGAGAAATTCCTTGAAGTTGTTGGTTTGTCTGAATTTCTGGAAGCCCTTAGGTGTTGTCGTTGTTGTTCGCCATGATTGATGTGAATCAAGAAAATCAAGTAGAAATAACGTTGATTATCAGATTCCTGGAAACGAAACCAATTTTTTTAACCAAAAAATGAATTTTTAGTCAAAACAGGAAAATAGAATAATTGGGTTATTGATAATCGAAAGATAAATGGAGAAAAGAATTTTCAAGTACTCAGATAAAAAAAGCTTGCAAATCAAAGTATATTTTAATAATGTCTCCCTCTTCCATCGACTACATATCACTCCTTTTATAGGTCTCTTGGAGAATCTCTATAAATTTACGCTACATCTAAGCCACAGTGAGGCTATTATGAATATTTAATGACATTAAATACTGCATTACATAATCATTACATTGAATACAAATATTCCTTAACGGCTCCAGTATTTATTTCTCTTGAAAAGTTGTATCTATATCCTCTTATTCGACCAGGTTCTTTATCTTTTCCGTATCTCGTGCGTATTCATGTTTAAATAGAGTTGGTGCTTCCAAGCCTCTTGTCTTGTACCTCCTTTGTGATCCCGCATCTCTTTTATCCCGCACTTAATATGTGATTCCTTGACCAATTGTGACCTTTTGTTAATTCCATGTGTCACGCTTTATCACCATTCATTTATGCACATATATTTCCCCAATACAGTACCTAGGTATACCTTATGATCCGGGAGGTTATCGATCAGAATGGCCTGTTTTAATTCTTCGACTGTCGATTTGGTTGCATCTGATTCTTTGGGAGCGATGAAGGTTCGGGGGGCGAAGAAATCTTCCTCATCATCTGTGATGGTTTGCATGCTTTTTCCCTCATTTGAGGCCGAGTGCATGGGGTTCGATGCCTCATGGTGGACCGTGAACATTTCTCTTGCTGCACGATATTCTCCATTTATTGTTGTAATGCCATTTCTTGTGGGGAATCTCACCACCTGGTGCAAGGTTAAGGGTACTGCCCTCATATCGTGTATCCAAGGCCTACCAGGCAAAACATTGTACCTCATGTCACCATCGACGACCGGCAATTTGCTGCTCTGGGTTATGCCAGATGTGTCAATCGAGAGGGTGATTTCTCCTTTCGTTTCTTCCCCGTCATGTTGATATCGAGGAGCATTCGAGGAATGGTGTTATTTTGACTGATCAATCCCAGTTGTTCTATTACTCCTGGTATTATTATGTTAGTTGAGTTGCCCGGGTGCACGAGCATGCGCTTTATCCTCGTATTGTTCAAGAGAAAGGAGATTACCAGTACGTCGTTATGTGGTTTCCCCATGACCTCGAGGTCCTCATCAGTGAATATGAGGGTTTCTTTGGGTAATAGCTTTCGGGTTAGCCCTTCTATAGTGGATGTTTTTGTTCGCTTGGACATGGGGCTTTGGAGATCATTAGCCCCTTCGGTAATCATGTGGATACCATGTTGGGGGCCCTTCTTTGGAGCTCAGGTTGAACCCGGGGGTGCGCTGGACTCTGGGTTGATCAGGTCCATTCCCCTGTCACTCTTGAGATCTCTATTTCTCATTTCGCCAATCGGGTAGAATATTCAGTCCTGAATGCGGAGATTTCGGACAAGAAGAAGTGTGAAATATATCGTGCATTTAAGTGACGAAACTAACAAGAGAATAATCACTATTATTTTTAGCCCCACGGTGGGCGCCAAACTGTTTACTGTGAAAATAGTAACAATAATTAGATTTGTAAATGGTATTCTAAAAATACGTGATCTATTCCAGAGCTAGTTTGTAAGGGTGGTTAGTGCTAAAGTGTGAAGTAAAGTGATAGAGATTGAGTTAACCAAAGCAATAATCGAACCAGCAAGGAGACATTCCCTGGGTGCAAAGCAGGCCAGTATAAGCCTATCTCGGCCTTATCGAGGGTATTCAGGAAGGTGATAACAAGTAAAGATATAGATAAGTAAGGCTATATACTATCAATCTTAAGCCAAATAATGAAGAACGAATGAAGAAACAATAAAGTTCTTAAAGCAACCTCAAAATATGCTTGTTTTGACAAACCAAGAGAATAGCTAACAATCGATATAACTTAGAACCAGAGAGAAATTAGAGATAGAGGGAGGGAAAATATTATTGCTATTTTTAGAAAGACAATTGGATGTGTCTTACAAGTTGTTGGTGACCCTTCTTTTATAGAAAAGGGACGTCCAAATTTAGTAATAAATACACAGTACAACAAAAAAATGAGATGTGACAGCCTATCTTTCTTATGTCGCAGGAGGTCTGGCATCGAGCCATTTTGATAAGTCTCATGGACCCCGGATACATCTCTCGGGGGATATCTTCACCCATAAGGGTCTTGGTCGATGCCCGATCTGGGCAAGGCATCGGTAGATCTTGACGGGAGCGACCAAGTCGAGATTCCATGCCTCCGGGATTTATTCTTCAAAGCATTATGTATATCGGTCTCCTGATTTCCCCGCGCACAATGTTGTGACTAGGGATAGTCATAAGTTAAATCCTTTGTAACTTGGAGAGTTATAGAGTGTCTTTTGGTGGTGCATCACAAGTTAGTTTGAAGTCTTTACAATAGGGTGTTTGCAAAGTGGCTTGTAATAGGTAGATTATAAGTTAGTAGAGTTTGAAGCCTAAAAGAGTAGGTCGTGGTTTTTTTATCCTCTTATGTGGGATTTTTCTACATAGAAAATCTCTTGCCTTATTTACATTCAGTCTTTATTGCATTCTACGTATCATCTAATAGAGGATCAGGTACTCTATCGTTGGGTGGCCTCAAATAAACTAACAATTGGTATCAGAGCGGGTTTCTCCTATCAGGCTAACACCTAGGAAGGATCCTCAATGGTTGCTCCGCCAAGCTTTGAAGAAGGGCAATCAACCTATAGATCTCCCAGATTCAATGGCCAATCCTACGGCTGGTGGAAGACCAGGATGCATTATTTTATTATGGCAGAAGATTCAGAGCTGTGGGACATCATTTGTAATGGTCCACATGTTCCTATGAAGAAACTTGAAGAAACAGGACCATAGGTGCCTAAAGGGAGAAGAAAGTAGCGACATTGACAGAAAAGCTGTAGAAAAGAACTATCGTGCCAAGAAAATCTTGATGTGTGGCATAGGACATGATGAGTACAATAGAGTATCAGCTTGTGATACCACCAAAGAAATATGGGAAGGTTTACAACCGCACACGAAGGAACTACTCAGGTCAAACAATCTAAGATCGACATGCTCACCACTGAATATAAGCTCTTTAGGATGAAGGATGATAAGTCCATACAAGATATGCACACCAGATTCACCTCCATCATAAATGAGCTTCACTCACTTGGAGAAGTCATTTCCAGAAACATGCTTGTAAGGAAAATTCTCAGTGTTCTACCTGGGTCTTGGGAAAGTAAGGTAAATGCCATCACTAAAGGTAAAGATATATAGACTCTGACCATGGATGATTTGATTGGTAATATGAAAACATACTATCACACCTCCTTTTTTCTACAAAACCCCCAGATGAGGGTATGAAAACATACTATCAGCTTGGTGAAAAGCTTGATCCTGATGTGGCACTGATTGCTCGAGACGGTAATACGGTCCGCGCCATAGAGCTGACCAATCATTATATTATTTCCATGTGTACTAATATTCGAGCCCAAAGGTAGTACCATGACCCTTCAACTGTATAGGTTTAGTAATACCGTGGAGATTATTCCCAAGCCTTTTGTCAGGTTCATACCCAGACCATGCAAGTATGCTTTCTATTTTTCTACTCCACCATTTGTTCTTCTCAATGGCATTTACACGCTCAATGTGCTGATAGGTATCCCTTCCTAGCCTTCTTCTGTTTCTGATAATCGGGAAGGTTTGGATGCTGTAAATGGGGTTACTCCCATCTCCGTGAATGATCACCTCCTGACGATTCCTTTCAAATTTCATGGATTGATGTAGTGTGGAAGCCCCAGCCTCAGCGGCATGTATCCATGGTCGGCCCAACACAAGATTGTATGAGGCTGGTATGTCTAGCACCTGGAACTCGACGTCGAACTAAGTTGGCCCTATCTGTAAGCAAAGGTTAACTTCCCCAATCGTGGACCTTTGAAACCCATTGAAAGCTTTCAAGTTCATTCTTCATGCCCAACTTTCATGAAAACCTTTGTCCAATCTTTTCAGATAATACAATGGACAAATGTTGAGGCTTGAACCCCATCAATCAAGACCCTGGCGATGAATTTGTCTTCAAATTGCACAGTGATGTGCAATGCTCTGTTGTGATTCAACCCTTCAAATATTCCTCATCCTCAAGGAAGATTATTTTATGACTTTCCAGCACCTTCCCTACCATGTTGGCCATCTCTCCGCCGGTGATATTGTTGGGTACATAATCTTCACTCAACACCTTCATTAAAGCGTTCTTGTGTGCCTCTGAATTTTGCAACAGCGATAGAATGGATATTTGAGCTGGGGTTTTGTTCAAATGATCAACGACAGAATACTACCTTGCTTGCACTTTCCTCCAAAGGTCATTTTGCCTTGTTTCGATGATGGATTGCTTGGTAGTGGCCTCCTTAATCGGTCCTCCCAAGTGCTCTGGTGTAGACTCTTCCGATCCTAGTCATTCCTTGCGCAACATTGAATTCCTTTATCTTTGCCTTTCCTTTTTGCCGGGCTTCGGCAACCTAATCCTAAGGTATTGCTTTTGAATTGAAAGGAGGTGTGTTGATACAATCACTGTAAAAGGTGCGACCAATTCTACTTCAAAAGGAATATGGGTTGCCACGGGTGGAGCTACCTCTACCTCAAATGGAACTGAAGTGGATCCCTCAACCTCAATTGGTGATTGAGTCTGTACCACAATAGGAGTGAGTGTGACTGAGGGTTTACAGTCATCGCCTTCCTGAATAATCCCAATTGACCCCTCAGGATCCCATTCTTCGTTCTTCTCTATCATATGTACCCCACAACATCTATGATCAGGGAGAGGGTTTTTTCGGACATTGGGTGCGGCCCCTTTTCCTATATGACCTTATTGTCAATCAGCGTCTGGATCTTATTTCGGTATTCGTCAGTGGTGTGCCCCTTCATACCTGAATGATACGCACAAGTTTTATTCGGAGTAAAATATTAGGATGGATTCTCTAGTGCCACAACGGTAATAGGAGTTACATATTCTACAGCTTTCAACCATTCATACAGCTGGTCGATGGGTTCAGCAATAGCGGTGTATTATCTAGGTGGCTTGCAGTCAAAATTGGCTCTTGCTCTAGGATAATTGTGGCAAGTCGGAGGTGACTGGAAATGAGATGGTTGGGAATTATAGGTATAATAGACAGTGGCTAGTTAGGAATATCTGGGAGATGATGATTGATATGTAGGTAGTGGTGCTTGGTATTTTGGTGGAGGTGTACTATATATGGGTGGAGGTTTTTGATAGGTAAGTGGAGATTTCGGGCCTTGAGCCACTATTACTGCCCCAACATCTTTCTTCTTTGATATGCCGCCTGATTGTAATGCCTTGTTTGTGCGATGTAATGCCTCGAAATACATTACCATTTCGCTTTTGATGCCTTCCTCGATTCTTTCCCCGAGTTTGATGATATCAAATAATTTATGGTTTTCAATAACCATCAATATTTCATAATACTACGGATCCTATGCTCCGATGAAGAACTTGTTCATTTGTTCCTCATCCAAAGATGGTCTGACCTTGGCCGCTTCCGACCTCCAACGAGTAGCATGCTCGCGGAAAGTCTCGGTGGGTTTCTTCTTGAGGTTCTGAATGTAGAAAACATTTGGTGCATTTTTTGTATTGAACCTGAATCGGTCCATGAAATCAGACACCATACTCACCCAGTTGGACCATTTCTTATGATCCTGGCCGATGTACCATGACATCTCCAGTAAGACTCCTCATAAACAGTTTCATTCGGATCCTTTCATCCTTTCTGACCCTGACAAGCTTGTCATAATAGGTCCTCATATGAACCCTGGGATCACCTATACCATCAAACACCTTGAACCTAGGACTTTTTTACCCCTCTAGCAATTCTACATCTGGTTGTATGCATAGGTTTTCATAGTTTAAACATTCTATCCCTTCGCTACCTTCGACACCCTAAACTCGACTTGTCAATTTCGTGAGTTCTTCGGCCATGTTTTTTATGTGCAGGTCCTTCTCAACTAATTTTGGTGTATAGGAAGTTGGTTGAGTAGAGTGAGGTACGGTTTCCACATATATAGGGTTGCTTTGATGTGTGTCGGGGACTTGGGTATAGTGATGGTTAATGGTTGAGTTTTGAGAATCGAGAATGGCTTTTGGTATGTTCTGGGGACTGTGGTAAGTGTTGGTTGGTGGGCACTGGATTGGCTGATGGTGGTGTTGTGGCAGAGTTGGTACTGGTAAGGGATTGAGATTTTGAGGTGGGGTTACATATTGATGCGGTGCATGAGGGTTTTTTGGATGTTATTTTGGTGTGTTTTGAGGAGGTGCTGGTTGATTAATGTTGGGAACATTCAAAGTGAGGGATAAGTTTTACAAGTTGCGGACCTACTCAAGTTCTCCCTGTAGCTCCAGTATCTTTTGTTCTAATCTTAAAACTAAATCATTCGGTGCGGAGTACCCTGACCATCTGAAGTTTTTGTATTTTCCGCATTTTCCTTTTGAATACCACTTAACTTGTCCATTTTAGCCTTTCCTTTGCTCTTGGTATTGCTTGGAGGAGGAAGAGGTGGAGGGCCTCTAGATCTGGTGTGATATATTAATGATGCCAGCATGAGCGAACCGACCTTGGGGGATGGGAATAAAGAATAAAAAGGAAAATAAAAGTGGTAAAGAAGTCAGAAAGGGTTCTGAAAAGTTTGTAGTATTTATACACATATTGCGAGAATATAAATTCGCGTCTTAATTTGGGAGCCTTATTGTGCCCGACGTAGGCCTAGCGATAAATAGATTTGGAGAACTTTAGATGCCATTAAATGCCTCATTTCATAATAAAAAAATAAACGAATCCCAAAATGACACTAAGATAATAGAAAAGTAAGTCATTATTGGCACTTGGCCTTATTACATTTAGGAAAGGAAATAAATCTAGTCTAATTGGTCCTAGAAGGACCTTCCCTAGATTCGGTCTTCCTGACTCCATCATACAGGTTTCACAACTCGCGCAGACCCACCAGTGGGTAGGCTCTAGCCAAATGTCCTCCTTCACTTCCTTCAGCATTCTGGCAATCCTCAATTCTTTTTATGATTTTACCCTCCAACTCCACTAATCCTCGCTCCAGATATTCCAACATTCTGTTGAAAGCGACAACCATTTCTTTCCATTCATCGATCAACTTCATATTTCTCTCGTGTATTTCCTAGTGCTCATTCTCAGAGTCATGGACCCTCTTGCGTAGTTTGTTGTATTTCACTTGACTTTAGCTTCTTCATCTATGATCCTATTCCCTCGATCTGCTCTTGGTCTCACCATTCCCTTTAGATTGTCCTCTAACCATGCTGGGTAGAGAGTTTCACAGCCCGCATGATACTTGTCTAGTTCAATGGTGTTATTTTCCACAAATATCTTGTAGTGACACATATGATGAGCTTGGCACTTGTAAGGGAAGTCGTCGTCCTGAAAGTCCACTCTGAAATGATTCATCTTGGCAATCCTGGGTACAACCTACTTCCTGCTTGCTTGTCTCATAACTCGGATTGGGAAATAAAGGTATATTCCTCTCAACCAAATCAGCACCATATGTGGAGCGTCCCTGGATCGAATGATGAATTCATTTGTTGGGAACCATTCAAACATCCATTTCACTTGTTCCTTAGTCAGATTGTCGAAGAAATCTACCCACTCTTTGGCACTTTCCGGCTGAGCAAACCTGTCCGAAATGTAAGTCATTCGCTTGGGGTGATGTAAGGCAATATGGTCGTTCCAAACCCTTCGCGGAAGTTCTTGGAGATACTGACCCCTTTGAAGATGTTCTAATAACCACAACTGCAGCAACATGTTACAACCCTTGAAATGCTTGTTCCCTCTTTGACAGCGCTCCATAGCCATGTTGATGTCAACTATGAATGGGGACTAAAGTATATGTCTATCGATTGATCCATTCCATTAAAGTCTTGGCGACCATGGCCAATCTAGTATGGATTCTTTCCCTTTTCATCGGGAATACTATCAGGCCCAAGAAGCACACAATGAGCACGAACACTCTGCGGTGGATGTGTCCCAGAAAAGTGATAGAAATCTCATCATGGAATGTACAGTAGTATTACTATGGCCATATCTCTCATGCAGGTATTCGAAGGGTATGTAGGATTTCTTCAAACATTCCAAGTCAGCAGTTTTGTTCTGACCCATCATCTTTAGGAACCCTTTAGCTGTACGGTTCTCCGGCACCAACAACCCAGGGCTATCCCAAGTCAGACCTGCAAGTCACCCAATTTCCTCTAAGAGTGGTGTCTCCATATTGCCGAAACGGAACACAGTCCTTTCACTGTCCCAGAACAAAGTGTCAGCCTCGATCAACCTATTGTTTGGCTGAATTTCTAGTAGAGAAGGTCAATTGCCCAAGTGATTTCTCATGTGTTTCTTGTCACTTGAGACAAAGTCCTCCAACCAATCTAATAGCAATGGTTGAATGTTGCTGACCTTGCCAAATCTGGGGACCTCAAGGGGAAGGTGTTAACAACCCCTCGCGGTCCACAACGGTGGATCCCGACCAAACTTAAACTATATGAATTAGTCAATTATCAAACAAGCAAGTATTTGCAGATAAAGTAGCTTTCCTCATGTATATATGATCAAGGAAGTTCAGATAATGAAGGCAAAGAGATTTGGAAAGCTTATGTATATGTAAAGGAGGTTCAGGGAATTTAAACACATATGGAAATTGGGATAGGGGAGTCCTAGGTTGGTTAGCCTACAAGATCGTACCAATACAACGCTCAATAATCACTCTTCAATGAGGGGCTACACATGACATTAGTGCACAGGTCATCGTATGCTTACTACCCAATTCCCTCCCTTTGGTCATAGCCTAAAATGTTCTAGCAACCTTAATATATATCCTATACGTGCACTACCCGTCCCTTTCTTATGGCCATGGAGGTATTTAGAACCTCTAATTTAGATAGTTCTAGACTATCCTAATATACTTAAAGGAGAAAAATCTAGGTGACAACCAAAACAATTAGGGCTGGACCAAAAATAGAACAATTAAAGGATCAAGTTTTACCTCTACAAACAGATCAAGCAAGTGCACGTCTTAAACACAGTTTTAGATACTTAAGAGAAGCCCTAGAACAGGATATCTAGGTGAGCAGAGAATATGCAGTATTGAGTTAAGACCAAAGTGTTAAAGACCTATTAAGTTTGCCTACTAAATTTTTACAACCTGTTGAATCTGGGCAGTCACAATAAGCAAAGAAGTTGCACAGTTTTTTATTAGACCTCGATTATCTATAGACTTGCCTAGGAATAACACCTTATACATATGCTATATAAATGCAGTTTGAATTCTGCGAACAATTTTTAAAACAATTTGAGTTTATTAAGTCATATAGACATACTGGTCTAGGAGCTGAATAACTGATTTCAGACTTATGGATGTCGGCAGCTAAATACAGGAACTGGTCTTAGAATCCTATAAGCATGACATCTAAATGCAGTGATTAAAACATGTTGATGATTGATTTGAACATCGTTAATATACAGAATCTGATCTTTTTCAAGCATGACTGTAATTTTAAAACCCCTATAGGCATGGTATCTAAGCAAACACCGCAGCAAACTTACAGACATGTTATTAGAAGGCAGGATCAATTTTTTTGAATCCTATTGGCATGATGTCTAAGCGAACAAACATTTTAATAGCTTATATGCATGGTATCTAGATAGACAAGTTATTGTAACGACCTATAGGCATGGTTTCTAAGTATGTAAACATTGTTTTAAAATCCTATAGGCAGGATATCTACCCATTCCTCAACAAATGTGTATAATAATCCCTCCCAGTTTACTAATTTCCCCAATATCTGCTTACTAATATTATTATTACTAACCATAAATGAATTTATATAATGAATAAAAACCATACTATAGGGAGCCTAAAATAGGCCCAAAGTGAATCCTGAAAATGCCAGGCCATCGAACAGTCCCAGATGCCATAGCCTCATATGTCCAATAAGGGTATCATGGTGTGTCAAACTTCCCAAGGTCCTAAGGGACCTCGGGCAATACTTACACCAAGATCCTTTTGAATAGAAGAGTAGTTATGTTTAGTGTGGAAGGGCCAGCCCTAGTGTGCCAGAGTTCGGAGGAATCTCATGGATCCCTAGGCCGTACGCACACTGGAGAGGCAGAACTTAAGTAATCTAGGAGTAGATAGTTGAAATGAATTTTGGAAAAAACAGTGTAGAGATAAGATCTTTATGAGTGAAAATATTTTTAGGAGTAGTAGTAGTTTAGGAAAACATGTTAGGAATAAAAAGTTGTTAAAAACCTTTTGAGGGAAAGGAAGGTTCAGCAAAAAACAACCTAGTCACAAAAACATTCTATTGTCCAACTTCAGTTTGTTAATTAGTCTGGGTAAACAAATAATTGCACAAAAGGGATCGTGGATTGGGAACACAAGATGTTTAAAGTAGGAGCATATAAGATGAAGGGGAAGGCAATCATGCTAATTAATAGAGACACAGAGCATGCAGGAATTAATAAGACATACTGATCACTCAGATCTTACAACCATACTTAGTGATAGGGTAAGCATGCTACTTAAGACAAGAGACAAGAAGGCCTAGGATTTATGCACTGCAATAAATATATTGGTTAAGCATAAGGATACATTGGTCTGGATACTTAAGTAGTCATGCAAAGTAATACATAAAGAGCCATAGAAAATCAATCACACAAAGTAGCCATACTATTTGGGGTTACGGGAAAAGGGAGACACAAGTAAACAGGTCAGTTAATTAGGGCTAATCCCCATTAATTTTCACAAACAGATCCGGGAAGGTCACATTATTACAAAGAAAATCCATTACCAGCCCTGATTCGGGCTTAAATAAGGTAACAAATTAATAATTGACCATAAATTAATCAAGCAGTCAGAATAAGTCAAGTAAGACTAATTACAAGCCACAAATAAGGAAAGTAAGTAAAAATCCCAAGGAATACTGATTTTAACGGAAAAAAATTGGTTCAAATCAACTAATAAAAATCAACTAAGTAAAAAACCCAAAAGAATACGGGTTTTAACAGGAAAATAAGTTCAAATCCTTAATAGAAATCAATCAGTATATTGGGTTGATAGAAATAAACAAATAACAAAGAAAAATTGAAGAAAATCCTTGCAACAAACAGAAACGTCTAGGTTTTAAGTATATGCACGAGAATACATCAAGATGGAAAACAAACAATTAGTTTAAACACTGAAAAGTTACAAAAACCCTTTGGAAAAACACTTAGGGCAAACCCTAATTTCAGAAGAAAACAAATGGAATCGAAATAGTTAACCAAAATAGGAGATCTTCAAGGGGAAATAACAGATAATACTCAAACCATTTCAGATCTACAAATATCTGAACGGATTCGAGTAGTTGGGACTACTAGACGTTATCTCGGGAGATCCCCTTGTACTAGATATTTATGTTTAGGACTATGGGACGCTATCCTGGGAGATCCCCTATTGCTAATTCTGTGTTCTGGTTATTCTTCCTATGATTTCACTTCATTTGCTTTTAGAAATTATCTTCTTTGCCATATTTCATACTGTTTTATCTTTATATATGTATAAAAAGTAGGGACCTGACCTGATCTCGTCACTACTCAACCGAGATTAGGCTTGGCACTTATTGGTTATCATCATTATGCATTCATGCCCTTTCCTACACATATTTTTTCATGTGCAGATCCAGGTTCTTCTGTTCAACCATACTTTCCGTGAGGCTAGGCTATCCAGAGATTTTGAGGTATATCTTCCGCATCCGCAGACCTAGAAGTCCCTCTCTATTCTCCCTTCAGTCATACTCTTTTTGTATTTTTCCTTTGTTTTGAGTTCTGCAGTTAGAAAACTACGTATTTCTTTAGCTTGTAATTCATGAGATTCCGGGTTTCAGGAGTGCCTTGTTTAGTAGATAGCTCTTTTATTTTTTATTCCAAGCATATTTTTCTAACACTTTTATCATACTTACCCATTAGTTGGATCGTTTTGTATCTTTAATTAATTTTTTTTGCAAATTGTTATACTTACCTAGTCCTAGACACTAGGTGCCATCATGAAAGTTTACGGAGGGAGAACTTGGATCGTGATAAGTTGTTATTAGAGCTTTAGATTCATAGGATTCATGAATCACAAGATGGTTTATTAGAGTCTCGCTGATCGGTACGGATACTTATTTAGGGAGGCTATGTAACTGTTAGGAAAATTCTACTTCAATTGATTTCCTTGTCGTGCGAGATTATTGATATCAAAATTCTTAACCTTTATCTTCTATTCTCTCACAGATGATGAGGACACGTACTACTGGAGATTACCAGGCACCCGCACCCCCTACTAGGGCTGCTAGAGACAGGGGCCGGGGTCAAAGCTGAGAACGCGCATGTGGTGGAGCCAAAGCACCCGCTTGAGCTTCTATCGAGGAGACACCAGCAGCTCTAGCCGGATATTAGGCACCTGATATGCCTACTACTACTACTATTCCAGCTCTCCATGAGACCCCTACATAGTTCATGATCATGTACACCACTTTAGCTCTAGCAGGGTTGATTCCCCTTATTGTAGCTACATCTCAGGTCGGGGGAGGAGCACAGACTCTCGTTGCCTGCACCCCAGAGCAATGAGTTCAGGTTGATCATATCACAGAGGTTATATCGATACGGCCTGTAGCCCCAGTTCAGCCTGAGAATGGGGCAGCAGCTTCATATGAGGAGCAACGGAAGCTTGAGAGGTTCAAGAAGTACAAGCCTTCTACATTCAGTGGTCTAGCATCAAAGGATGCTCAGGGATTTCTAGAGGAGTGCCACCGTATCCTTCGCACTATTGGTATATCAGAGTCGACTGGGGTTTCTTTCACTGCCTTCTAGCTTCGAGGGACATCCTATCAGTGGTGGTGTACTTTTGAGTTGGATAGTCCGGCCGAGGCATCTTCTCTTACATGGACCTAGTTTTTCGGATATGTTTTTTAGGGAGTATGTCCTTCAAATCCTTAGAGATGCATGGTGCGTAGAGTTTGAGCATTTGCGCCAGGGTGCTATGATAGTTTTGGAGTATGTTATCTATTTCATGACTTGGATAGACATGCACCGGCCTTCGTTTCTACAATTCTTGAGAGATTTTGCCGGTTTATTGAGGGGCTCATTCCCAGCATTAGTCCTAGCATGGCTCGGGAGTTGGAAATGGATATTGCTTATCAGCAAGTGGTGAGCATTACTAGAAAAGTATAGGGCATGCTTGCTCGGGAAAGGGATGAAAGAGAGGCAAAAAGGTCTCGAGAGTCGTGCCACTATTCTGGTTCATGTACCCTAGTTTCATTTGGCCACAGTAGGCTGCCCCGGTCTATTCAGCTCTTCCAGCAGCCAGTGGTATTTCAGCTCCGCCTAGACCTCAGTAGCCTTATTATGCACCTCTAGTATCTAACGAGATGCCATCAGTGGTCAGTCTGGAAGACCTAGCCCGAGACAGTCACAACCACCACACCCTCTTAGATCTTATTTTTAGTATGGCGACACATGCCATATAGTGAGGGATTGCCCTAGACTTAAGAGGCGTGAACCTCTACAACCTTCTCAGCCACAGTATGCTCCATATTTGGGCATATCTCAGGATTCTTTGAGTTCCCCTATTTATGTTATTATTCCTATAGGAGATTCCCTTATTGTAGATCGTATTTATCGGTCATGTTTGATTACTCTTAGTGGTTTTGAGACAGGAGCCGATTTACTATTTCTCAGAACGGTTGATTCTAATTTTATCTGAGACATGGATTGCTTGTAGCCCCACTATGCTATTCTTGATTGTTACACCAAAATAGTGACGCAAGATATGCAATGTGTACCACGAGTAGAGTGGATGGGTACCTTAGACCACACTCCTAGTACAGTTATTTCCTTCTTAAAACTTAGTGAATGGTTGAAAAAGGGAGTGTCGCGTATCTAGCTTATATGAGAGATGTCAGTATCGATAACCATGCAGTTGATTCTGTCACAGTAGTGCAAGATTTCCCTAAGGTGTTTCCAGTTGTTGTCATTGATTTGTTGCTTGGCACTCAGCCCATTTCTATTCCTTCCTACCGTATGGCTCCTCAAGAGTAGAAGGAGTTGAAGGATCAGTTATCGGAATTACTTGATAAGAGCTTTATTCGGCCTAGTGTGTCACCTTTGGGTGCTCCTGTCTTGTTTGTGACGAAAAAAGATGGTTCTATGCGTATGTGCATTGATTATTGCTAGTTGAACGAAGTTGCAGTGAAGAACTGGTATCCTTTGCCTTGTATTAATGACTTGTTTGATCAGTTACAGGGTGCCCGAGTGTTTTATAAGATTGACTTGTATTTAGGTTATCACCAGTTGAAGATTTGGGAGCCAGATATCCCGAAGACTTCCTTCAGGAATCGGTATGGTCATTACGAGTTCCTGGTTATGTTATTTGGGCTGACCAATGCCCCAGCAGAATTTATGTATTTGATGCACAGTGTATTCAAATCTTGACTCGTTCCTTATTGTCTTTTTGATGACATTCTCGTATACTCCTAGAGTCGGGAGAATCATGAGAAGCACCTGAGGATAGTGCTTCAAACCTTGAGAAAAAAAAATATATGAAAAGTTCTCGAAATATGAATTTTTGGTTAATTCCGTGGCATTCTTGGGTCATGGAGTGTCGAGTGAATGGATCATGGTGGATCCAAAGAAAGTGGAAGCAGTGCAGAGTTTTCCCATACCATCCTTAACTATCTATTTCCGTAGTTTTCTTGTCTTGCCAGGTTATTACCGTCCATTTGTTGAGGTATTTTCATGTATTGCAGCACCCTTTGAACAGGCTGACCCAGAAGGTTTCTTCGTTCAGGTTGTCAGAACAGTGTGAGGAGAGCTTTCAGAATCTCAAGACAACTTTGACTAAAGCCCCATAATTGATATTTCCTACAGGTTTGAGGTCTTATACAATCTATTGTGATGCCTCGAGGATTGTTCTTACAACGGTATTGATACAGGAAGGTAGGGTGACTGCCTACGCGTCCAAATAGCAAAATTTTGCTGCATTTGTAGAAGGACCCTCATTTTCATTGGAGAAGGTGGTTAGAGCTACTTAAGGATTATGATATCACTATTTTATACACCCAGGGAAGACCAATGTGGTAGCCGACGCTTTGAGTCACCGGGCGGAGAGTTTGGGGAGTTTGGCATATCTACTGGCAGCAAAGAGGCCCATGAAAATGGATGTTCTATCCTTAGCCAGCCAATTTGTGAGGTTGGATACTTCGGAGCCCAGTCGAATCCTACCTTGTGTGGTTTCTCGGTCTTCCTTGTTTGATCGTATCAGAGAGCGTCAGTATGAGACCCTTATTTGCTTGTCCTCTAGGACAAGGTTCTGTATGGTGATACTAGAGATGAGACTATTGGTGATAACGGGGTATTGAGGTTGTAGGTTCGGATATGTGTACCTAATCTTTATGTTCTTTAGGAGTTGATTTTGGAGGAGGCCCATAGTTTATGATATTCCACCCATCTAGGTGTCGTGACAATGTACCAGGATTTGAGGTAGCACTATTAGTGGAGGCGGATGAAGAAAGACAGTTGGGTTTGTAGATCGGTGCCTCAATTATCAGTAGGTGAAGTATGACCACCAGAGACTGGGTGGCTTGCTTCAATAGATAGATATTCTAGAGTGGAAATGGAAGCGAATCACTATGTATTTCATAGTTGGGTGATTGTGGATCGGTTGACCAAGTCTGCGCACTTCATACGTGTGTGTACTACCTATTCTTCAAAGCGGTTGACTGAGATTTATATCTGAGAGATTGTTTGCCTGCATTGTATTCAAGTTTCCATCATTTCTGATAGATGTACTCGGTTTACATCACGGTTCTAAAGAGTCGTTTAGCATGAGTTGGGTACTCGGGTAGAATTGAGCATAACATTTCACCCCCAGACGGACGGACACTTCGAGCGCACTATTCAGATTCTTAAGGATGTGCTCCATGCATATGTGATGGAGTTTGGAGGTTCTTAGGATCAGTCTTTTCCACTTGCGGAGTTTTCCTACAACAACAGTTACTAGTCCAACATTCAGATAGCACCGCACGAGGCTCTGTATGATAGGCGACCTAGATCCTTGATGGGTTGGTTGGAGCCGGACGAGGGTAGATTATTAGGCACAGACTTAGTTCAGGATGCTTTGAAGAAGGTTAAGGTGGTTTAGGATAGACTCTGCACAGCCCAGTCCAAACAGAATAGTTATACAGACCGGAATGTTCGTGATGTTTCCTTAATGCTTGCAGAGCAGGTCTTGCTTCGGGTTTCGCCTATGAAGGGGGGATGAGATTTGGGAAGAAGGAAAAATTGAGCCCAAGGTTTATTGGCCCCTTTTGAAGTAATGCGACGTGTCAGGGAGGTTGCTTACGAGCTTGCCTTACCTTTGAGCTTGGAAGGAGTTCATTCGGTATTTCACGTTTTGATGCTCTAGAGGTATTGCAATAATCCATTGCACGTGTTGGATATTAGTTCAGTCCAGTTGGACAAGGATCTATCTTATGTTGAGGAGCCAATGGCTATATTGGATAGGCAAGTTCGAAAGCTAAGGTCAAAGAGCACTACATCAGTAAAAGTTTAATGGTGGGGTCAGCCGGTCTAGGAGGTGACTTGGGAGACCGAGCAGTATATGTGTATTCGTTACCCTCATCTTTTCACCACTTCAGGTATGTCTCTATGCTCGTTCGATGGTGAAAAAATATTTTAAGAGGGGGAGGATGTAACGACCTTGCCGGTCCTTTAGAGAATTAACGCCCTGATCCCCAATTAACTGCTTCCCCCATGTCTATTTCCTCTATTGTAATTTTCCAGAATGGTTCATCTTGCATTTCAGAGTGTTTTGGGACACTTAGTCCCTAAATGAGTTTAACTCTTAGAAATTGGACTGTAGTCAGAACAGTGTGAATACATGTTCGGAATGGAATTCCATCGATTCTGTTGGCTCCGTTGGGTTATTCCGGGCTTGGGTGCGTGTCCGAACTGTGTTTTGGATGTCCGTAGCTTATTTATGTTTGAAATGGTAAAAGTTGAATTTTTAGAGTTTTCAGGCCGATAGTGAAATTTTAATATCAAGGAAGTTGGAGTAGGTCCGTAGTGTTGAATATGACTTGTACGAAAAATTTTGGGTCAATTGGACGTGGTTTGCTTGGTTTCGACATCAGTTATAGAATTTTGAAGTTTCAAGTTCCTTAAGTTTGGATTGGAGGGTGATTCATGATTTTAGCATTGTTTGGTGTGGTTTGAGGGATTGACTAAGTGCGTGTGGTGATTTAGGATTGGTTAGTATGTTTGTTCGAGGTCTCGGGGGCCTCAGATGAGTTTTGGATGCTCAATGGGTCATTTTTGGACTTAAGAAAATGGCAGATCACTACTGAAAAAGGTCTGCGGTAACGGTTGAAAAACCGTTCCCAAAAACTGGCAAACCGTTGCCGTAGGGATTTTCAAACGGTTTACAGCTCGTTACATCAGTCGGCGTACCCATAGGTCTACTGGAACTGTTCTTGCAACGGTTTGCATCGCCGTGACAATAGATACGTCTATCGTAACGGTTTTTTCTTTCTCTGTTGGAACGATTATTTTTTTCAATTGGAACCTTTTAAAACCGTTACTATATTGTTTATACAATGGTTCTTAACCGTTGTCATAGTATTTAAAGCAATACTTATGTAAGCTATTGCTACGGTTATGTTAGTTATAGCAACAGTTTCCTTAAGCTATCGTAACAGCTATATTTGTATTGGAATGCCATTTGTATCCTATTGCAACAGTTCAGGTAGGCTATTGTATCAGCTGAGTTAAAACCAAAATATAGCACATGTTATAAATAAATATTTATTCATATAATAAATTATAAAAATACTAAAATTTAAATACGTCATAAAATGAAACTATTAATAATATAAAATTATCCATCAAGCAAATAATATCCATGAAGCAAATGTTGTACCCCATGAGTGCATAAGTTTAGTACATTTCAAGAGGGTAAATAAGTTTCAAAAAATATTAGTAATAAAAGATTCGTAGAACATTCATCTATAATAATTCAAAATTCATCTCAAGTAAAGTCTAGTTCTTCATCGTCTTCATCATCCATTTCTTGATCTACTCCACCTACAAAAGAGGATAAATAAAGTTATTATCCTTCAAGAGAATTTAGTCTAAGAATACTCATAGCACAAATTGCCATGAAAAAAAAAGAATAGAGAGCTAACTACTATTACAGAGTGCAAAAAAAAACAGGGAAAACTCTCAGTTATTACACTCTTTTTCAAAAGGCTAATTGTTCAAGCGGGGAATTAATTTCTGATACAAAAGACTCAATTTTGGTCTCTTCTTGCTCAATTTCTGTTGTTAATTCACAAGTTTCTAGCTTTGTTTCAAACATTTCCCTCCACAATTAAAACGACTAAGTTGAACAAGGTTTGATGCATATGGTTTGATTATCTTTTTTCATATTGATGATACAAGGTTTGATGCATACATCTTAGATAGAAGTGATAGCTTGGAATGTATTTCAACAAAAGAAATATTTGCAGTGTGCTTTATTTGTTTAGGAGGAAAGGAACTTTATATAAAACTGTTGAATATTAAAGGAGTTGATATGATAAATATAATAGACATCTTTTATGGTAGTTGTAACCTAGATCACTGCGTCGTTAAATGGTATTAAAGAATAAATAGATAAACAAAACAAATCCAAAAAGGACTTAAAACTCCATGAATGCTTGCGGGGAAGTGTTATCAAGCCTTTGGTTCTATTCATTTGTTCTTGCCACTTTCTGAGATATGAAGTGTGTCACTAATCTGATTGCTTATGTTTTTCCCCTTCAGAGATAAAATTTTGCAGCAAAGAATACCCTAACTATAGACTTTGCTGACAGAATTGGTTGTGCTTTGTTATTTCATTTTATTTTAGTAAAATACCACACTGCTCAAACTTTTTACATGTCGTAAGATATGAAATGGTTCACTTGCCAAAGTGATTCTTCTGAATCTATTGTTGTCTTCTTTCTACTCTAGGTAATGGCTGCTAGAAGTCCTAATGTAAGACTTCAGAAAGCACTAAGCAGACATGCTACAGGGTATAATAGATCAAATAATAGTACCAAAGTTAAATTAATCTCATTGTTTCCCTATTTGACAGTTGACATAAATTTAATTTTTGTGTTTCAGGAAGAACATAAAATGTGTTTGGAAGAAGTTTGCAATAAACTTGCATGGTTAACTGATAGAATAAGCAAAGCCGAACTAGGCACATTTATAGGAAGAAAAAAGGATATTACCGTATCCACTCTACCTTGAACCAAAGCAAAATCTCAAGCAAGGAAGGAGGAGGAGAAGAAGAAATAGTAGAACATTTGGTACGTACCGACCTTGATTGTTACTACCAGCAGATGGTAGACTGTTTAGTTGAACAGCAACTTGTTGTGCAGGGGAAGCATCTACAGGTGAACGTGCACTGAGCCTTAACATGTCAGGACCAAGTCACAAATCTGGGTTCAAACGTTGAAGTCGTGCGATGGCGTTCGTTGTAATATTTTGTTCCATAGCATCCTTTTGTTCGTTCAACTTTTCATGCATTCTTTATTGCATCCTCTCTTCCATTTCCTCTATTTTCTGCTGCATCATCTCATCAGCATCTAAAGAAGATCCAAGATTCCCTTTTTGGCCTTTTAACAAAGTCTTGGTAACCCCTCGTCCATACAATCTCACACGACCTGGATGTTCATGTCCCATGATCGATGCAGAAGTGTCAACTGAATGACTGCCATCTTCACTTTCCTGAGTTAATTGAAACGAGTGAGCAACTCTCTCATTCTTCGTTTGTTTAATCTGTTTTTTCTGAAAACTTATAGAAATAACTACCTCAACAAATATTATGGGTATTCATAGGACATAGGCCAATAGTATCACGTCAATGCTAAGTCAATGGAAAGATGACAATTTTATCCAAAATAATTGCTGGTACTTCAAAGACAAAGCGATGCACTTTGAAGAATTAAATTTACTGCATTATTATCATATGGGTTAAACTTAACTCAATATTCAATACTCATTTAAAAACATAGTGATTTGATGTTAGAATATTCATTGAACGACACAAAGCCTATATTGAAATGAACTAGTAACCATAACTAGAAGACATATAATATAATAGAACGATGTGCATAATGGGCCGTGATTATTTGCAGTAACCATAAAAGTTGACAAAACCACACTATAAGATTCTATTGCTATGAGTAGCAGATACATCAGTATGAGCCAAACGGTGGAGCACTCCAACAGTTGCAAAAAAGGGATTCATAAATGAAATTTATATAGCCAAACAACGTAAAATAGAGGAAATTAATAGTTAGCAAAGTTAAAATATTACATAGCTAAGATAATAAATCTTAAATCTGTTGCAGCTAAGACAAAATATTAGTTAAACAAATCGGTTGCAGAACATGAGTTATGTATGCAACATGAAATATTAGTTAACAAATATGTCAAAAACTATACATGAGTTTGCATGAAATATAATGATTGTTCCACAAGCTATTTCTATTCATAATTATTCAGTCACTTGAAGTTTGATACTCAAAGAAGAAGGGTAAGGCAGATATCATCTATTCTTGCATTCTTTTTGCAGGATCCATCATTAGTTCTATCAAATCCAACAAAAGCTATATTTTTCTACTGATTGTGAAGTGTTGCTTTTTATTAGTCTTCTTTGTTTTTTGTAAGCCACAAAATTAAGACTAGCTTGTAGCAAAGCATTGTCCATTCTTGCTCTTAGGACACACTTTAAATCTTTACTGGAAACATCATTCATTTTTTTAGTCTGTGTTGTTGTATTGGTTGTCAAAAAGTTAAACTTAAAGATTCAGGATCATCTATTATGTTAGAAGTTGGAAAAATGAATCCGAGTTACAGTGTTAAAAGCTTTGTTTCTTCTATTTACATCTATGATTTAACTCGACAAGAGACCTTACGCATCCCTCATTGCAGGCCAGGCTTTGCCTCGAGTTGAGCACATTGAAGTGCCAGATCCACTATTTTCAGGGCGTTAGATATTGTCGGAGAGTATTTTAAATATAATATTGTGTGTCGGATAGATAGTCAAATATTGTAGGTATTGTCGGTAGAAGGCGTGATATCAGGGATTCATTGTTGACTTATGTGTCTAGCTTTTGTGTATATATTCTCGATGTAATTTATCATTTTAAGTATGAAGTGAAATACACTTACACCATTCACATGGTATATATCGGTAGAAACTCAAATACTTTTTCCGATTACTTTTTCCGGCAGTCACTACTCCGGTGGATTTCTCCAACCACCTTTTCCGGTTGCTTTTTCAGGCATCCACTTCTTTGGCGGATTTTTCCGGCCATCTCTGACTTTTATTTCAGATACGTGAGGGTCGACCATTTATTCTGGTCTTACCCATCACATTCTCTAAAATCTCTGAAGTAGTTTATGGTCAAATCTTGCTACCCTCTGACTGACTCTATTAATAAGCTCCTTTTCCGGCTAGATCTTGTGATTTTGGTGAGAGGAAAAGAAAACTATTTTGTTAGATAGAGGGGATTTTTCGTTTGAAGCAGAAGAGTCAAACTTTGTTTTTGAAAAGCTTTTTCAAAAGTAAAGCTTTCTTTATTTCAAGTCTACTTTATTGTCCCACCTCTTTATTGCTTTTTTCCCATCTCTTTATTTTGTCCTGCCTCTTTATTGCTTTTTTTCAAAAAATTCACTATTGATATCCGTTTTTTCTCTAGATCAAACCATTATTTTGGGTTATTCTAGATTCTAGTGGAAACTATTTGCAACATATTATTTTTACCTATTTGATCTTTCCGAAATTAAAATCTCAAAATGTCGAAGCAAGATGATTCTTCACAGACAGGTGAGTCATCCACAACAGAAGAAGTTAAACCATTTTTCTCTTCAATTTCAAATCCTTCCACTGTTACTACTGTTAAATTACAAGGTGGTAATAATTACTCACAGTGGTCTTCTTCAGTTGAGATGTTGTTCCTAGGACAGGGATATAAGAATCACTTAGTCAAAATGCTAATGAAATTGGCACTAGTGAAAAGACTAAGTGGAATCGAACTGATGCACAATTATGTAATCTTTTATGGAACTCTTTGGATCCTAAATTACTCAACTTGTTTCACTCTTATAAAACATGCTATAAAGTTTGGAATAAAGCTAAAGCTTTGTATACGAACGATATACAACGAAAACACAAAGTAGCTTCAGATATATTCCAACTTCAGCAAAACAATCAAGATATGGCGAGTTATTTAGGACAAATAGATACCTTGAAAGATCAATTTGACTCACTCATGCCATCTACTGCAAGTGTCACCACCCAGGAGCAACACACAGATGAGTTCTTTATGGTTTTGGCACTGAAAGGACTTCGATCTGATCTTAGCCCTGTAAAGGATCAGATCTTGGAAAGCTCAGTAGTTCCTTCATTAGTTGAGGTTTCAGCTCGACTATTGCATATTAGAACAGAAACACTTATTACTAATAAAGTGGAGACATCTGTATTAGCTATGCAAAATAAAAATCCACAAGGACAAAATGTCTCTCAAAGAGGAAAAGGTAAAAGCACCAGACCTTACTACAATTATTGCAACAAGCCAGGCCATACTCGACAAACTTGTTGGAAACTGCATGGTTGACCATGACGTACAAACAATCGCAGTACAGCCCACACGGTTCAAAATGGTGGTGAAACAGATGATCAACATACTGATTTTATTACTTTATCTGGAGTGGATTATAGTGATTACCTGCTGTATAAAGCGGCTAAACAACAATCACTCTCATCTGGCACCTCAAAAACTGGTAATTCCTTTGCTTGTCTGAGCAGGTCTTCACCCAATTGGTCATGGATACTGGACTCTGGTGCATCTGCCCATATCTCCGGTAATTAGAATATTTTTTCAAACCTTATTCCTTCCTCAACCCTCTCTGCGATTACCCTTGCTAATGGCTCGCAAACTGCAGTAAAAGGAATAGGTGAAGTGCAACTTCTTCCCTCTATCTCTTTAAACTCAGTTTTATTTGCTCCAAAATGCCCATTCAATTTGATTTCTATTAGTAGATTAACCAAAAGTCGTAATTGTTCTGTCACCTTTTTTGCTAACTCTGTTGTTTTGCAGGACTGGAGAACAGGGAAGACGATTGGAATAGGATATGAGTCACAGGGACTATATCAAATGTCCAGATTACAACCACCAGTTTCCTTCACTTTCGCTGCGTCAGCTGATCTACTCCACAGTCATTTAGGCCACCCGAGTCTTGCAAAGCTTCAAAAATTAATTCCTAATCTTTCCACATTGTCTTCTTTTGAATGTGAATCTTGTCAGCTTGGGAAACACACTCGCACTTCGTTTCCTAAAAGAGTCAATAACAGAGATTCATCTATGTTTGACATTGTTCACTCAGATGTTTGGGGTCCTAGTCATGTTCTTTCAAGTTTAGGATTTCAGTATTTTGTTACCTTTATTGATGACTTCTCCCATTGCACATGGGTATTTCTAATGAAAAATCGTTCTGAATTATTTTCTACTTTTCAAATCTTTTGCGTTGAAATAAATAATCAATTTGGTGTTTCAGTAAAGGTATTACGTAGTGACAATGCAAAAGAGTATTTATCATCACCCTTCACTAGTTTCATGTCATCTCAAGGAATCACTCATCAGACTTCTTGTGCATATACTCCTCAACAAAATGGAGTCGTCGAACGTAAAAATCGGCATCTTATTGAAACTGCTCGTACCTTACTTATACACCATCACGTTCGTCTTCATTTTTGGGGAGATGTTGTTCTCACTACTTGCTATCTAATCAATAGGATGCCTTCTTCTGTGTTGCAACATCAAAGTCCTCACTCAATTCTCTTTCCAGGTCAAAATCCCTATCATTTACCTTTGAGAGTGTTTGGATGTACTTGCTTTGTTCGTGATCAACAACAATAACAACAACCCAATATAATCCCACTTAGTGGGGTCTGGGAAGGGTAGTGTGTACACAGACCCTACCCCTACCCTGGGGTAGAGAGGCTATTTCCAAATAGACTCCCGGCATCCTTCCTTCCAAGAATTACCCACCTTGCTCCTGGGGAGACTCGAACTCACAACCTCTTGGTTGGAAGTGGAGGTTGCTTACTATCAGAGCAACCCCTCATGTCTGCTTTGTTCGTGATCATAGTCCTGTAGATGACAAACTCCAACCAAAGTCAATTAAGTGTGTCTTTCTTGGATACTCTCGTTACCAGAAAGGTTATAAATGCTATTATCCAAAAACACATAATATTTGATCTCTGCGGATGTAACCTTCTTTGAGACGTCTCCCTATTTTTCACTGAACACTACAAACTGAAATTTGATGCCTCAAGTTTTGCCAGTGCCTATATTTCCTGTACCATATGTTAGTCTTCCATATATCCCTCAAGTCTCTCCTCCTCCTCTCCAAGTACCTCTAGCTAATACTAATGATAGCACTACACCTGATCTGGATACATTGGCAGCTCCTGATGACTCATCTCTTGCTCCTAAGTCACCTGCTCCAGTCATGCCTTCATCAGATGCAGTAACTCCACCAATTTCCATACGCAAAGGTATACGTACTACTCAGAAACCAGTACGATTTAACTGATTAAGTTATCATTGATTGTCCCCATTATATTATACCTTTGTATTTGCTTTATGTCATGTACCTATACCAAAGACTATTGGTGAAGCATTAGAAGATTCAGGGTGGAAAGGTGCTATGATCTAAGAAATGACTTCTCTAAAGACCAATAACACTTGGGAATTGGTCCAGTTACCGAAAGGAAAATCTACTATTGCATGTCGGTGGATCTATACAGTAAAGGTAGGTTCAGATGGAACAATTGATCGTCTGAAAGCTTGCCTTTTTGCTAAAGGATACACCCAGATTTATGGCCTTCATTATGGTGACACATTCTCCCCCGTTGCCAAAATTGCATTTGTCCAACTGCTTATCTCCTTTGCAGCAATGCGTTGTTGGTCGCTTCATCAACTAGATATAAAGAATGCTTTCTTATATGGTGAGCTTGCTGAGGAAGTTTATGTAGAGTAACCTCCTGGGTTTGTTGCTCAGGGGAGTCAAACTTAGTATGCCGTCTGAAATGTTCACTATATGGCTTTAAGAAATCTCCGAGGGCATGGTTTGAAAGATTTAGCTCTGTTGTCCAACAGTTTGGGATGTCTCGAAGTGAAGCAGATCACTCCGTTTTCTATCGAAATAATGGTCTAGAAAATAATATTTATCTGGTCGTTTATGTTGATGACTTTGTCATAATTGGAAATGATCAAGAAGGAATATCTCAACTAAAGCAACATCTATTTAGTCACTTCCAAACCAAGGACTTGGGGAAGTTAAAGTATTTCTTGGGAATCGAGAGAGCACAATCCAAGATCGGTATTGCTATCTCACAAAGAAAATATACTTTGGACATACTAGAGGAAACATGCATGTTAAACTGCAAACCTATTGACGCTCATATGGATCCAAATGTCAAACTAGTCCCTGGACAGGGGGAGCCATTGAATGACCCTGGCAGGTATCAAAGACTGGTCGGTAAACTAAATTATCTTACTATCACACGACCTGATATTTCATTTGCAGTAAGTGTGGTTAGTCAGTTTCTCCAAGCTCCGTGTAAAGATCATTGGGATGCAGTAATTCGCATCCTAAGATACATCAAAAAAGCTCCACTGCAAGGACTATTATATGAAGACAAAGGTCACACAGATATTGTTGGATATTCTGATACTGATTGGGCAGGTTCTCCATCAGATAGACGATCTACTTCTGGGTACTGTATCATGATCGGGGGAAACCTAATCTCTTGGAAAAGTAAAAAGCAATATGTTGTTGCCAGAGCTAGTGCAGAAGCAGAATATCGAGCTATGGCCCTTGCTATATGTGAGCTTATTTGGTTGAAACAACTCCTCCAAGAATTGAAATGTGTCGAATTCAAACAGATGAAGCTTATATGTGACAATCAAGCTGCCCTTCATACTGCCTCTAATCCCGTTTTTCATGAAAGAATGAAATATATAGAGGTAAATTGTCATTTTATTCGGCGGAAGATTGAGTCCGAATGCATTGCCACCAGCTTCGTCGGTTCAAATGACCAGTTGGAAGATATGGTTACTAAGTCCCTTAGAGGAGCTCGGATTGAACACATTTGTAGCAAGCTTGGAGTATATAACATGTATGCTCCATCTTGAGGGGGAGTGTTAGATATTGTCAGAGAGTATTTCAAATTTAAGATTGTATGTCGGGTAGATAGTCAAATATTGTAGGTATTGTAGGTAGAAGGGCGTGATCTCAGGGATTCATTGTTGACTTATGTGTCTAGCTTTTGTGTATATATTCTCGATGTAATTTATCATTTTAAGTATGAAGTGAAATACACTTACATCATTAACACAGGGCTTTCCATTATCAATACCAAACAAAAGCCTAGGAAAATGAACACCCAAAAGACTATATCGGACACATATAACATGTATGAATTAAGAACCTTTTTGCCAAGACTACAACATAAATTAAACAAAGAACCCAAAAGACTACAATATGAATTAAGAACCTTTTTGCCAAGAACTAAAAAACACAGTAAAAATAACCAAAAGAAGAGAGAAAATTACCAAGCATATGGTGATTTTGGGATTCTCTGATTCGAGCACAAATATGATTTTAGAATTTTAGAATTTGGGGATTTTGGGAAGGCTAGAAACTGTCCCAGAAGAAGTGGGTATCTGAGTTCATTGGATTTGTAACCTGCAAAGCTTCGGAAAAGTGCCGAAAAGACCGACAGAAAATGGTGAACGGCGACCACGTTTTCGACTTTGGGAACTCTAGGGTTTGATGATTATTGTGGTCCAATGAAGAGGTAATTGCATAGACATAGAGAGAGTGAAAGTGACAAACTAAATCTGAAAGATTTGGAAGAAATTCGGCCAAGAGAGGATATAGGAGATGGATTCTTGAATCCAAGGCAAAAAGAAAAGAGAGAGGGGATCGAAGTTTGGATGTATCGACTGTATGACTATACTGGAGGTGGTTTAATGCTTATTGTATTTACATTATTAAATTTAAAACTAATTAAAATATAAAAAATAACAGGTCAATTGGCGGGCTCACTAAATTTTAGGGTAACAACGAGGGGGAATGAATACCCGTTCCCATAGAAATTTTTTTCCAGAAACCATTGCCATATATATGTCTATTGGGACGGTTTAAACATCCGTTGTGAAAAAAACCTCTATGGCAACGGTTTGTCACAATTGCAACGTTTTGATGGCTAAAGTGTGTTGATACCACCCAAATTCCATTGTAACGTTTGCAACCGTTACTATATCTGCTTTATGGTAACGGTTCACAAACCATTGCAAAAATTACTGTTCCCATAGGCCCATTTTCTGGTAATGGATTTTGCTGGTGTTTTATTGCCGAAGATTTGTTCTTCGTGTTCGCGAAGATGATCCCGTGTTCGCGAAGTAGAGTTTGTACAGGAGGAGAGATTTCTTTTCATGTTCGCGAGTCCGGGGACGCGTTCGCGAAGGTTTGGACTCCAGTGTATCGCGTTCGCGTATGGAATTTAGAGCAGCGTAGGCCCTAGGAGTTTACTGATTGCGTTCGCGGAGGCTTTAGCAGCTAAAGCTTGCATTCACGAAAGAGGAAAATGAGCAGATCAGTATTGTTCTACGCAAACGCGAGGTGGTTGGCGCATTCACGATGAAGGTCATAACTAGGCGGAATTTAATGTTCAAAATGAGGGTTTGAGTTCATAACTTCAAATTTTCATTGAGATCTCGGTAGAAGGCAAAATTTGGAGAGATTTTCAGTGGAAGTTTGAGGGTAATGATTCCTAACTCCTTTTTGATTATATCCCATTAATCTAAACTTAATTTCATCATTTAATTTCGGATTTATGATGAAAATTTGGGAAAAGATGAGAAAAGTTCTAAGGCCGAATTTTGAGATTTTGACCGAGATTTTGATATGGTTATACTCGTGAGTGAATGGATTTTCATAATTTGTGACTTTTACCCGATTCCGAGATGTGGGCCTGGGGAGGATTTTTTAGCGTTTTTCTATTTTCTTGCCTTAACTTTGATTTCATTAGCTAAATTAGTTGTTTGTAGTTATATTTACGTTATGAAATTGATTTGATCAGATTTGGGCCACCCGGAGTTGGATACTCGTGGCAAGAGCTTGTTATCGGATTAATTTTGAGCTGGGTGCAAGGTAAGTGGTTTGCCTAACCTTGTATGAGGGAACTCCCCTTAGGATTTTGGTACCGTTAATATATGAATGTCATGTACGTGAGGTGATAAGTGCGTACACATGCTAATTGTTGAAAAACCCATTATTTCTAAGTAAATATCTATGTTTTTCTTTAACTGAGCAATACTAGTATGCGAAGCCTCATGTTTAGCTTAGGATAGCATGCTTATGTGATTTAACTATCTTATCTGCCTTAACTGCTTTCTTGGATTCTGTGTAGAATGTTTAGATTAGGAATCACCTGCCTTTTATACGAACTTGAATAGAATTGTAGATCTTCTAGCTGAGACTACTGTGTATTTACTTTGTGACTACGGGATTGAATCCCAGGAGATCCCCCTTCTTGTTTACTTTGGGACTACAGAACAGTTTTCCGGGAGATCCCTCTGCACATTTATATTTGGGACTATAGAACGGTATCCCGGGAGATCCCCCTGTACTTGATATTTATGTTAGGGACTATGGGACAGTATCGCGAGAGATTCTCCTATACTGGATATCTACCGTTGGGACTACGGGACGGTATCCTAGGAGATCCCCTATTTCTAATTCTGTGTTCTGAGTTATTCTTTGTGTGATTTCACTCCATTGACTGTTAGTAATTATCTTCTCTGCCATATTTCATTCTGTTTTATATATATATATATATATAACTAGTAGGGCTTTGACCTGATCTCGTCACTACTAGACCGATGTTAGGCTTGGTACTTATTGGGTACGCTGTGGTGTACTCATGCCCTTTCCTGCATATTTCGTGTGCAGATCTAGGTTCTTCTACTCGGCCATACTATCCGTGAGGGGAGGCGATCCAGAGACTTCGAGGTATATCTACCGCGTCCGTAGACCTAGAAGTCCCTCTCTATTCTCCCTCCAGTCGTGACTTCTTGTATTTTTCCTTTATTTAGACTTCTAGAATTAGAAAACTATGTATTTTTTTAGCTTGTTATTCATGAGATTCGGGGTTTTGGGAGTGCTATGTTCAGTCGAGAGTGTTATTATCGTGTATGTCGAACGACATTTTAAACTCGTTTATCATACTTACCTGTTAGTTGGCTCGTTTTGTATCTTTAATTTATTTTTTTCGCAAAATTGTTAGGCTTACCTAGTCGTAGAGAATAGGTACCATTACGACAGTTCACAAAGGGAGAACTTGAGTCGTGACTTGAATTTGTAATGTAGTTTGTAGACACGTGAATTAATTTGACCTAGAAATATAAAATAAATATAAACCGAAATAGGATTATGAAATGAACTTAAAGGAAATACAAGCATATCTACGAATTTTAGCTTCCCCGGTAGCAAAAGTAAGAACAAGAATAAAGAATAATGTTCTAGAGGGAGAGCCGATTCAATGCTTTGTGTCCAGAGTGATTCGTGTGTGACAATGGATATTAATTAATTCTCCTATTTATAACATTATTTAGAGGCAAGATCCCCAAATCAAGATCCTCTTGCATGATAGTAAAATCGTCATTGATAGCTATATAACGGTTGCGTATAAATGCAGATATTCTCTGTAATAGTTATTCATTGAATGTTATCGATATCAATTCTTCAAATTTTTGTTATCAATTATCCTGCTTTGGAATTCACCCAACATCGATTACATGCTTGCATCCGATATCAATTACTTGCTAACTCACATCTTACCCATTTTCAACTCCACATGTCACCTCCTCATTCTTCCAACCGTCAATAACTAATAAAGTATAGGGCTGAAACCTGAAATCTCATAGTTAAGGGTGATAAATCTCAAACATTCAAACAAACTCTACGGTGGTCAATAACGTGGTTTCAATGAGATGAATTTGAAAGTTAACGTATAGGTTATTTTTGTACCTCAATTCTTGTAAGTACGTACTTGAAGATACATGTTGCATGTTTCACCATAATTAACGAAAAAGAAAAGAATGAACCTATTATGAATCGTTTGTCTTTATTACGCTTAAAAATGATCAGATAAACTTACGGCTGGAATTAGCTTTATCCTTTTTGTAGGGTAAAGGAATGCTTGCTTTCTTTAGCACGTAAACGTTAAACTAAAGAATTGCTTCATATTCCCACGTGATTCATAAAGCTGGGAAGAATCTTTCTTTACTCAAGAAGAAAAGAGGAATGCGTGTGATTTGATTTTAAAGTATGAGATCAGAATTGACAGAAAACAATGTTCAGCTACATTTCTTCTTGTTGCTTCTCACTTGCCCAAAGTGTTAGGAAAGTACATGTAGTCCAATTTCTAGGTCTAAATGACTGTTTTCATTGAGTGTACAAAATTGACCATCTCTCAGCTGCAGATTGTTAGTCAAATATTAAATTCAAGAAGAAAAAAAAGTCGGAAGTAATGACGATGGAGTTCAATTGTCCTATTTTATTGTACAATAAACTTACAGGAAGATTTAATGTTTATCCTGTTTGAAAAGAAATTAGACATTTCCTCCCGAACAATTTACCTGCACTCTAGGTTTTGTTACCCTAATGTTCGAACAACAATTAAATTTATACTGTGGTTTTAAGTATATGTGAGTCAATCTATTAGCAATTGATAAACAAGGAATTAAATAGATAAATTAGAGAATAAAATTAATCAAACGAGTATGCTAGCCAAATTTTGACCTCGTCTTGTGGTAATCTCGAGGTGTGATAATAGGATAGCAAATGATAAAGCAACTCTGATGAACAGTAAGCGAAATAGCAAGAAAATAATGAATGTGTATATTCTTATCAGGGAACAATGATGCTTACAAATGAATGAGATCCCTTTTTATATAATAGAGGAGTTCTAAACAAGGTACACATCTAATTGTAGTAAAAAATTATATTAACATCTAATTAACCGCTGCAGATCGATCCCTTCCGAGATTCACGCCACGATTCTCGATCAATCGCGGATATCTCGCCTTTTCCGTTATCAAGCCATGTCGGTGTTCCTCGAAGCCTGCCTCCTTCTGTCCACAATCGAGGTCGACCTCGGGATGACTAGACGTCGTGGTTTTTTGACATGACATTCCTATCTCGATCAAAGAATGAAATTGGGTAGCCCCAATTTCTACCGTATACAGATAGTCCCCTCATTTTGTGAAATGATAAGAAACGACTTGAGCCTCGATTTCCTGGAGAACCCGATAGTGATGCCATCCCCATCTCATAAGCGGTCGAGGTGACAGAAACGTCCCATCGGTACAGTTTCCCAAACCACTAATGCTTGCCAGTGGTCGGTCGGCCACTAGCGCCACCGAACCGTCGCTGTGAATCTATAACTACAGGTTATTTGTTTGAATCAAAACTTTACTTCCACATTCACAAAGTTTTTTAAGTCTTTTCCTCTATCCATCTCTTCTCTTTTACCATCCGTTGAGTCAATTTTGTTAGTACCAAAATACCAAACTTTATCTAAATCAATGGCAAAAACCTCCAAGACCATCCCATAAAAGGAGAAGGCTTCTTTATCCTCTTCCTGGCCAGCCGGTGATAAAATGCCAGTAGAACCGCTCCCTGACAAGTACATTCCAGTCCTTGTATCTTAAAATGCGACTTCGAAAGTCGAGAATGCTCCATCGATCCTTGCCCAATATGAACATGTGTCGAGATACATCTGCTCGATAAAGGCGGGCAATCTTGAGGCTGTGAAGAGATATTGTAAGTGTGGGGCCGAGTTCGTAGTACAGATCGTCGCTCCCGAAGAGTGTATTACCACTCACGTGGAGGGGTTTCTGAGTGTCTACACTTACCCCTTCACATTGGGTCCTTTTGACCGAGTTATCATTGACTTTTGCAAGAGGTACCAGTTTACCCTAGGCCAAGTTCATCCCTCATTCTGGTGTATAGTGATCATGCTCGACTTCTTTTCTAGCAAGTACAAGGGGTTGAAAATCACTCTCTGCCACCTTATACGGTATTATCGACCTTGACTTTTTCGAGGATTAATTAAGCTCTAGCGCTGATCAACGAAGTCTTTTTTCACGAGCATCGATAAGGACAATGACCGAGGTTGGATGAGCTAGCTTGTGCAAGTAAGGACTTGTGACCTCATCCCTGAGGAGAAACTATCGTTCCCCGAGAACTGGAACCCTAATCGTAAGTGACGTGTTACCCATTAGTCTTTGAACTTCATTTTTTGCTTTATGTAATGCTTTCATATATTATGCAACGGTTGGCTGGATGCCTTATATGGTCCCTGACCTCGAAGATTTGGTTCAAAAGTTGTCCTTGACTTCCTCCCATACCGAGTGCTGCTGGCGTGACTTGTCAAGGGGCAGATGGGAGGTAAAGAATCATGGTAATCTTATCATGTACGCTTTCGACGCCTTTTTCTAAAACGTTTCTTTTACTTATACTTGACTCCTTTTTATGCAGGCTTTGGGGATGTTGCTGAACTGAGACCGTCTCCCTTGGGGAAGAGGTGTCTCCAAATCGGGTAAGGACAAGAAAAGGAGAAGGGCCTAACTTTCCGATACCCGAAGCTTAAGAAGAGTAAGGCTCATAAGTCAAAGGATGCCTCTGCCGCTCTATCTGCCGATGTAGCCCAAAATCTACGAGATGAAAAAAGAAGAGAGGGAAGATGATAGTTGTGAGCTGGTGCCTCGAAAGAGGGGGAACATCGAAGCTTCAAAAGCAGTTAGGCTGGTGATAGTCTAGGAGATTAACCCCCGGACCAAGGAGATCTAGGAAGGTGCTTCGAGCAAAGTCCCCGAGTCATCGGGGGTCAAAAATATTTTCGACCGTGATGAACAGCCAGCGAGTATGCCGGAGTTTCCCAAGTGACTTTTGTGACTGGTGGCAACTCCATAAGTTCCATTTGATATCGGGATATGAACTCCCTCAAAATTTTGTTATCCTTTTGTCTTATCTTGAAAATGTATGATTTTCTTGTTGCGACCTTTATGGCCCCGGCGTATGCCTTTATGAAAGAATCTGCTAACTTGGCAAATGAGTCAATGGAATTTGGTGCCAGGTTGTGATACCAAATCATTGCTCCCGTCGAAAGGGTTTCTCCTAACTTTTTCAACACCATAGATTCAATTTCATCATCTTCTAAGTCATTTCTCTTTTATTTCGCACGTGTACGAAGTGATGTGTTCATTAGGATAGGTGGTCCCGTAATACCTAGGCATATCCGGCATATGAAACTTCTTAGGAATGTGCTTCAGAGCCGCACTTTGAGGAAAAGGCTTCTGTACGAACTTTTTTGAATTCAAACCATTTAGGATTGGGGGTGCCCTAGTATATGATCAACTTGGGAGTTGTATGTTTCCAATTTTTTTTATCATTAGCTTCGATTTTCTTCTCTCCTAACTCAATTCATTTGGCGAGGTCCTCGAGCATTTTCATTATTGCAGGATCAGACCTTGATTCGTTAACATTCGACCTTTCTACAACTGAGCAATAGCGGTCTGTTGAGGAAATCATTTTAACCGCTGCTTATCGATCCGTTCCGAGATTCACACCATGATTCTCAACCAATCGCGAATATCTCGCCTTTTCCGTTATCAAGTCACGCCGGTGTCACTTGAAGCATGCCTCCTTCTGTCCGCAATTGAGGTCGACCTCGGGATGACTCGACGTCTTGGTTTTTGGACGTGACATTCCTATCTCGACCAAAGAATGAAATCGGGTAGCCCCGATTTCTACCGTATACAGGTTTACATCAAAATAATAAATACAAATATATGTATGTTTTTCATACATTATATATCGTTTAACCATGGTTAAATAAGTGCTAGTTCATTTATTATTTAACCATGGTTAAGTAATAGTGCTAGTTCGAGCAAATATTTGCATATTCTTTTGCACTTTATATATATGTATATATAAATAAGCTCGTAACTTTCTTTTCCTACTCATCTATTTTAAGAGAACTAGGTGATAAATTTTCATATGAATGGAGTAGCTAGTTAGAATAGTCTTCTCTATTGGTTTATGATTTTTTGTAAGGATCTTATAGTTGGAAGTTGTGATTAGACTCTCATCATATCATACGTAAAGCATCAAAAAGGAAAAACACAAAAACCAAAAAGAAAACAGAAAACAAAAAATGAAAAGAAAAAAGATTAAGAAAGAAGAGAAAAAACAAAAAGAAATGTCTAGGTTTGTTTTACTAATTACAATTGGATGCAAATTATAAAAGAAAATTCAGATTCTAAATTAAAGTAGTATGATTTATTTCCTTTTGAAGCACCCCAATCACACTTTAACACTTATTCCTTACTATGGAACCAAGGCTTAAAATATTCCCATCTTCATAAGCATTTAAATATGCCTACATTGTTGAACTATTATCAAACATCTCAATGGAAGAGCAAGAGCCCCCAAAACGCTACTATACTGGTATGTAATGTGTTGTACTCTAGAAATGTATTTTCTTTAGTTTAATTTCCTGGTATGCCTCTTAAAGCATCAAGAATATTTCTATCATTATTTTTAGTTTTTAAATTTTTTGAGCTTTCTTAGTAGTTAGACGAGTGCTCAGATCATGACCGAAAGCCAAATTCGGACAAAAAAAAAAAAGCACAAGCATAACTCCCTGCGTGCAAATAGAAGGTATTTTAGTACCTAAAGCTAAAAAAACGAAAATGCCGAAAGCTTGCATCCTTTTTTGTTTGTGATTCTATAATCTTGCATGCAAAGATATATCGAGTAATGTAAAACATCAACTTAAGGGAGAAAAACGTATTCCACGATGTGCTTTTTAATGATCTTTCTTCTTCGATTTAGGGGATCGAAAGTTTTCATATGAAATAGATTTCATCTGTTTTCAGAATATTTATTCTATATGCATGCACTAATTCATCGTTTGATTTTTTATTTCCTTAGTTTCTATCATCTTAAATTCTGGACCATACAGTGATCAGTACCAAACCAAAACTATAAATAAACAGGCATTGTATATAAAAGTGATGAAAATATAAATAATTGGTATATTTAGTTAAAAAATGTTAATAACCATATTTTATTGTTAAAATGACGAAAATACATATAAAGCTATTTACAGAAAAACATGATTTTAAAAGTATATTTAGTATTGAAAAAAGACGAATAACAGAAACATAATGGAGAGGTCTTAGGAGTTTTGTTTTGGCAAAGGGTCTTCGGGAATTAATGATAAATTTAGGCATAAAATAGGGAAGAGTTTAGTCAAATCAAAGCGTGATAAGCAAGCAATAAGTTAGTGTTGATGAGCTTATGACTTTTGATTAATTTTCGCTTAAAAATATTTAATGGGTGATATTCTTTATGCTTATAAAATGTATAGATAAATCAAAATGTGCTTATTAACTATTCGCCTAGAAAACATCTAAGTACGTGGTTCATTCGTTAATTGGCATCGCCTTCAACTTAACAGGGATGGCAAATAGGGCAGGGCGAGGGGGGGGGTGGGGAGAGGCAAGCCTTGGCTTGCTAACATTTTGACCCGCCCTGCCTGCCCCATTTAGTATTTTCTCAAATTTTTGCCCTGCCTTGCCCCGCCCTGCTAAGCTCTGCTCCGCCTTGCCCCGTATACTTTTGTAACTTCTGAAAGTATACTATTGTGTAGCTCCATAATTGAACAGAAATTTTAAGACTCTGGTTTGTACTAATATGTGGCAAAATATAACATTTCTTGTATTTAAATTCTTATACCTGGAAGAAGATGCACATCTTCCCAACTATAATGAAGAAATAGAAACTCAAAATAGCAAGGTCGATAAAAACAAAAACAATGCCACCACGATAAAACCTATATATACTACGTCGAACAAAGAGTGAACGTAGCGAACATGTCACGTTCGATAATGCCTCGATGGCTAACAGTTCATTAGTTGCAGTTCCTCCAAAAAAAAGAAGGTTGTGGCTTTAGAAAAAGAGAGTTCAATACTTAGCATTTCATTTGAGCCGCCAAAGCATATGATGAAGAAGAAAGGGACAGCAAGTTCTGTGGTAAGTGGTGCAGCGCTATCCCTATTTGTCTAGCTCCCAAAAAAAATGGAAAAGGATAAAGCCATAAAATTTATGAAATTGCAGTAACTAAAACAAGGAGGTAAGAGAAAATGGTGTATATTCCAGCATTGATGCGTTGAATCCAAAGGGAAGTCATGTGGCAGCTTCCCCATAATCCAACATAAAGCCCTACCCTGCCCTGACCCACTATTTGTTTTTTTTAAAATTAGCCCTGCCCTGCCCCGTCCCCCCACATTTAAAACTTCGCCTGCCCTGCTCTGCCCTGCCCCGCCTCAATTGCCACCCCTTACTCAAGTTTAATTTTTCTTTAAACTTTTGATTGATTATTGTGGTTTCTACTTCTAAAAGAAGGGATGTATGATCTTTACTCCAAAAAGAGCAACACAATAAATTTATATATTTATATTGAAATATAACTGGTCTAATTTCACTACTTATAACTAATATTGCCTATTCATGCTGTTCATGAAGGTTCTGAAATGAGGCCGGATAATTCAACTAAAGTTAGAAGGAATCAAATACAAAAGTTTCCTTCATTCCTGAGTGATGAGAATAAAGAAAGTGGTGACTGATCCTAAAGTGGTTTCACTTGGGCCATACCACCATGGACAGGAGAAGCTCAAGTTCGTTCAGGATTTCAAGCCCTAGACATGTTTATTGAAGGGAGTAATAAAGACAAAGCTTTCTTCCTCGGGGAAATTCTAAAGGAAATTGAATATGCTAAAAGTTGTTACCTCGAAGAATTCACGTGTATCTATGATGACATTTATTTTGCTGAAATGATGCTCCTTGACGCATGCTTCATTCTAAATATTATAGGGCCATGGGATCAGACATTTAAACGGAGCGAGTCAATTGAGCATCTTGGTACTGCAGTTTATACCCTAAGCAAACGTGATTTATATTTTCTTGAAAATCAGGTACCGTTCAAAATTCTCATAATCTTGGCTAGATCTAGATATCCTGTAGATGAAAAAGGATTTATAGAAACGGTGGAAAGCTCTTGTTTTAACATACTCTTCGATGAGGACATAAGATCATTGAAAGATAATAAACAAGGGACAACTGATACCCCTCTTCACCTTCTTGAAATTTTCCGAAGATGAATCGTCACTGCCACCGGGGAAATCGAACAACCACGTGTACGTCCTTGTGATTCTTTCTGTGAGATTTTCAACAAGTTGGGATTATGTATTGAAAATTGGTGCTGTAGACAAGATCAAACGTCAACTCATGGCCGCGGGGGGTATGTGTTTCATTCAATGACGGATCTGAAATCGAAGGGCATTCATTTCAGGCCTAGCGAGATTGCGTCTTTAAATGGCGTAAGGTTTAGCCCCGCTGAATTCTGTCACTCTGCAAAGCTCAAACTCCCATGTTGCTATGTTTCTCCGTACACCAGATCATTTTTCATGAACATGATTGCTTATGAGTTATGTCCCAATGTTTTTACCGATAAAGCTGTGACTGCTTACGTGAATTTCATGAAATCACTTATTGTTTCACAAGAGCATGTCAAAGAGCTGCGAGAAAAGAAAATTTTAGTGAACAGCTTAGGGAGTGACGAACAAGTGGTAGAAGTCTATAAATCTTTGAATACTTATGGCACAGAAGATGAATCTTTTTTCTACAAACAGAAAAGGGATATCGAGGATCACTATAACAACAAAACCAGGACTTGGTTGTCTGAATTGAAAAATACATATTTTATCAGTCCCTGGTCTATAATTGCTTTGGTTGGGTCTATTTACTTCGTTTGTTCAGATATTGTCCAGACCTACTATGCGATCCACCCTTCAAAAGGAGGATCTTGATTTTAATTCTTTTACTTGTCGATTTATTTGTCCTTCCATACAATCCTGTATTGTGTGTTGTACCTTTTTCCATTTGCTTGCAAACAATAATAAGAATCAAATTTCCGAGCTAACTTTCTTATCGTTGATCTTGATTTTCTTCCCATGCCAATTGACTTTCTACGTACTTCTTAATATATCCATGACTAGTTAATTTGCTGACATCATTGAAGTTACAAATTAAATGATCTTTTTGCAAGTATAGTCGAGATAGAAAAAATAAAAATTGAGTAGAAAGACAATTAAAAAAAAATCTGACACTTAGGCTCCATTTGGCCGTAAGTTTTGACAAAATAAATTTGAGATTTATTTTCAAAACTCATGTTTGGCCATAAATTTTGCTCATATTTTGGCCAAATCCCAAATCAAAATTTTCGAATTCCAAAATCAGCTATTGAGCTGAATTTGGGCCAAAATCTCAAAACTTGAGAATTATATACATGTTTTTTCAAAATAAAGTTGAAAAATATGTTTTGAAAACGTATGTCCAAATACATTTTCATCTTCAAATAAAACTTCACCCAAATCAGATTTTTCAAAATAAATTTGGGATCTATGGCCAAACGCTAGTTTAGAGCTAAGTTAATCATTGTAACTTCCTTAGATGTGCACGCAAGGTGCATAAATGTAGCATGAGTACAACCAACCTCATGTACTTAATATCTTGACTAACCTCGGTGAAGTAGTGGCGAGATTTTAAGTCAAAAGATATTCACTCAATATTTTATTATGTAGATAATAAGCAGTAAGAGCAATACGAGAAAGAAATGTGAATAATTACGAAATAAATGAAACAAGAATACAAATGATAGAGGGTCCTAGAATATCACCTATGCTCTATTCACAGTGTAACATAGATATAGAACACAATCAAGAACAGTCATAACATGTCTATCTTCTCTGTTACGGCGTGCAAGCCTATCCACAAATATATACCGTTATGACGTGCAACCCGATCCCAAACATTAATACTAATATCTGTTGTGGAGTGTAACCCCATTCCAAAAATAATACCAATATCCGTTTGTGGCGTGAAAACCGATCCCTATATATATATATATATATATATATATATATATATATATATATATATCAATGTAGATTCATATGAGACTATTCAACAAAAACAACCTCGGATATTCACAACATAATACCAAGGAAACTAACAAGCGGAATTCAACTAGGAATACGAACTCGAATGAAGTAAGGTGAGTAACATAGCACCCCATAACAAATCTCTCACATTTTAAAACCAAAGTTTCCATAAAGCATAAATACATAACCAATCAAAAAGTCACCAAATACAGCTAAGCAAGGAAGTATAGAGCATGAACTGAGAAAGGATCTATGTCAAATAAAACAAGTATCATTTAGAGGTGTGTAAGAAGTGAAATCATGTAGCATGTGGAGTCACATAGCAAATAAACAAATATAAAATGTGAAGGCAGGTAGTATGTGATGCATGTAACAGGTCAAGACAACTAATGAGTACATCTGCAACAAATATAGGTAAATAATATATACGGGCAAATAACTGTAAAGGCATGAATTAGAAGAGAACATGTAGCAGAAATAAATCAAGTAAAAATACAGGGTAATCATAATGACAAAGCAGAAACATATATATCACAATAATATGCTAGTTAGGAAACGCAGAGATAACTATATAAAGAGAACAAAAAAGAAAGAAATATACAAAACAATAACATTCATAAGAACCCAAGTAGGACATGGAAGTGTTTAATGATTGAGTAATCATAACAGAAAAATCTAATTCTTCTTATGTGGTAACCACTAATCGATCAATCTTATCTTACACTGCAGAATAATTCATCGTACCAATATCATATCAAGCGCATAGAAATAACTTTCGTGCCAGACATAGACCTAAGGTCTCAATCCTCATCTCTTATTACAGATAAAGAAGCTCAGGTAAAAAGACAATAACATGCATAAATGGGTGTTCATGATGCTACGGTCAATTGGGTATGTAAAGAGTCTGAAAAGAATACATTAAACCTTATAAAGATGTCATATGTTTTAACATGATATCTAACATAGTTAACTGAGTTTATTAGTCGTAAAATTAATAAATCATAAGTCAGGGAATCACCAAGTTCAACGAAGCACAAATAAGAATATAATTCCCCCTTCCGAGAATGGAAACCCTGACAAGTGCCTATACACTCATTAGATCGTATATGCATCACTCCTGCATGTGTCAAACAACATCATTTAGTAGGACAAAATTTCTCCAACAAAGCTAGGCAACACACTTATCTTAAATAAGCTAAATCAACACTCTTAAAAGCTCTTACCGTGCAAATCAACCTATGGACGGCTCGAATCTAAGAAAAATAACTTAATATAATAAATAAAAGCCATAAAAAACGATTCCGAAAGATAAAGTTTGATCTTTAACTAAAATCAAAAAGTCAACCAGAAAAATTAATCCCGAGCCCGCACCTCGGAACCTGACAAAACTCAAATTACTCGAACACCCATTCCGATACGAGTCCATACATATGTGTTTCGTCCAAATCCGATATCATATCGATCCACAAATTATCAATTTATGATTTAAAAAAAGTTTTTACTAAAATTCTTAATTTCTTCAATTTGATTCATCAAATAATCGTTAGATACGAGGTTGGAATAATGAAATATAAATAAATCTGAGTAAAAAATACATACCCCCATTCCAAATTGTTAAAATATCCTCCAAAATCACTCAAATCCAAACTCCAAAACCTTGTGAGAAAAAGTGACTAAATTGCTAAACAGGTAAAAAAAAAATACAACATCTATTCCAGCTCGAACCAAATCCTAGTTGACCCCGAAACTCATATTTGATAACATCAACATAATCCTTGCGAGATTACACCCAATATAGCATTTTGAATAACACAATTTGGCCTTAAAATAAGGGAGATCTGATGTTTTGATGTTTAAAGAAACTTTAAAAATTTCAGGGACAAAAATGACATTTTTGAAATTATATACACTAGAAAAAAAATTCAGCAATAAAAAAAAACTTTATTTTAGCACCCAAAACTCATTTGAAACCTCCTGGATAGAAACCATATATGCGTTTCAATCATGAAATAAGCTACGAACTTGCTCGCTCACTCAAAATACCCAAAATAGGTCGTCTTATCTCGATATTGACCATGGCCAAACTCCAAACCTTTAACTTAACTAGTTTATCAATGAATGATAAAAAATACACCCGAGCCCCTCGGGACCCCATCCAATCATACCAACAAGTACAAATATATTATTCAAGCTTATCTAAAGCCTCAAAACACCCATAGGAATATCACACCAAAAAATCTTGGCTGAAACCGAATAGAATTTGTCTTAAGTTGTTAAATCTTTATTCTTTCAAAAGAGTGTTTGAATCACACTTAAACACTTCATATTACTTCCAAGCTTTGCACAGAAGTTAAATTCAACTATATAGATCTATCCAAAATCTCGTAATACCAATTGGAGCCTAATAACATCAAAGTCAACTCTAGATTAAACTTCTGAACTCTTAAGTTCTTTAAATTCTCAACTTTCAACAAATAGTGGTGAATCCTTTTAGGAACCTCTAATATCAAATACGAACATAGGTGCAAGTCTAAAATTATCATACAAACTTGTTGGAATCATAAAAATCATATTCCGAGTCCGTTTACCCAAAAGGCAAACGTTGATTAACTCTTCCAACTTAAAACTTCCAAATCGAGAGTTATTCTTCCTAATCAATCCTGATCCACTCAAAAACTATAACCTACCACACACATAATTCATAGTATATTATATGAAGCTACTCAAAGTCTCAAACCACCGAATGGAATGCTAAAGCTCAAAACGACTGATCGAGTCATTATAATCTCCCCCGCTTAAATATACGTTCGTCCTAGAACATGCCAAGAGTTGTTTCAAAGCCATCAAATCATTGTATAAACCCACTATGCACACAATCATGGGTGATCCCACGTTATTTCAATCCATAAAATCGCATCGATACAATCTTGACTTAAGATTCTTCCTCTAACCGTAACCAATAAGCTTTAGAACCAAATTTCAATATCCAGGACTCCTTTTAAGATTCGATTCTCGCATACACATACTGTATCAATCTCAACCAGCTAAAACAAATCATAAATATATTCACAAGATATAACCACACAATGTAGCTCCTCACTCATATTTCTATAGCAATTTCTCTTACCACACTAGCGGCCCATTATCAAACTTGGTACCAGTAACAAACCTCATATCACATAAAACCTTGTTCCAAACCTTCGTACTTTATCAATGATGAAAGAAACATGTACAAACTGATAACTAATCACCCAATCAAAAAGTCATGGATTTCTCTCGCCCAACAAGGACAATTGCCAAATTCTGAGCGCAAATATGATATTATTCTTCAAAAAATTTCTTACCCCAATACGACAGTGCAAATCCTAAGTCACAAATCTTGTCTCCCTCAATATAAGCAACCCAACTGACAATCACACCAAAAGTCACATGGAACATCACACAACGCGGTTCGCAATAGCTCCAATATGTCTAAAAATAGAAAGAAAACAAGGTACGAGGACTATCCAACAAGTAAAATTGATATAACAACAAAAGCATAATTTTATGAACTCGTCCCATAAAGTAAAAACAATGTACATGAAATATACACAAGAAAGGGTATCCCACATAACTTCGTTGCGAGCGCAACCCGTTTTGAAACACCACATAGAGATACCCATTGAGCCATAATGTTCGTGCTCACTAAGTACATGTGCGTCAACATCAAATATGATATAGTGCACAAGTATAACTGTGGGGAGGTACGTAGGCATAATAAAATCCAAAAAAAGGGAAAGCACAGCTAGGTGTAATAAGCAAATCAACACCATAAAAGCCAACTCACTAATATAATTCCATAAGGCCTAAATGGGATTACAAAATGCATGCAATAATCAAGTAGTCTCACAATCCGTTATAGTATAAGAGAGAAGCATATAACATAGCGCAAGGCACGAATAACATCCATTATGCCTGATGATATACCTACAGTAACAATTGCATTAGAGTAAGCAAATCCCATATGATATAGAATACCTAGTCTTATTAGGCCTACAAATAGCCCCCGAACCAATTTTGATCATCCACAAAAAAATAAGCAGCCATCCAAAAGTCCATAGCAACCTATCCATAACACATACCATCAGCTATCCAATTCTTATCATATATTCACATCCCGCAATCAAGTAATAGTCTACCTACATGAACATTAAGTCTCTAGACCTCAAGAATACTGGAAACTCCATATCTGATCCCAACTCCACTACTCAAATGAATGATACATCACCCATACAGAATCATCATACAAATAATACTCACATAGGTCTTCTGCGTCACATAGAAATAGCTAAACCTCAGCAGCTCAAAACCAAGTGATCAATGTAACACTAGTCAAGCATCTGCAAGTCAAAACACAATGCAACTCCAAAATTTCTCACTCTAACCAAGTGATATCAAAATAGTGTTATCATTATTTTAAACACCTGCAATCATCCATGCCTTCAAGAACTAATGACCGTCCCTTCAAAACTAAACCATAACCTTGCCTATGCAAATCTCAATCGTGCATGGTTCACTATAACTATCAATGCCAACTAGTGAAAATACGAAAATCTCATAATCAAATTTGAACCTCTAGTAGGATAAACACCCACTTCTCAAGGTTACAACATTCATTGTTTCTTTGGTATTTCTTTCGGTATTAGCACAGAGAGTTCCCGGAATCCTCTCAGATAATAATATTGTGTCCCACTTGCTTTTCTAAATTTCGAATTGCAGCCCCTTGTACCTTAAATCTTTCATTACTTTTCACAATGGAGGTCTTCACTAGATCTTCTAGACCAGGCTGATTGGGTTGTTGAGGCTGAAACTGCTGCCTCCATTGATTCATAAAAATAGGAGCACCTTGTCCCTAGAATCTAGGGTTATTTTGTTGCCATGCATTCGCGGTACCCCCAGATGAACTCCATGAAAAATCGGGGTGCTTCTTACCCATTTCATAAAAATTATAATTTCCCACAACATTCACTTTCTCAATTTAGTCTTGACACTCATGAGTAGGGTGTCCTCTTCCACATATCTCACAAGCTGCGTGAGGCTCACTTTGTATTGTGGCTAAGGTCAACTCTCGTATTTTTTAACCATAGCATCAAGTTGTACCTGCACAAATGTATTTGCATCAACTTGGTGAACACCAGTTGGTCTTCTTCTTTCAGCATTCTCAAAGAGTCATTTATTTACATCTTCAGATAACTCATCAAGAATAGTAACTATCTTCTCTGGAGTCTTCTTCAACAAAGGTCCTTCGACTGTATTGCTTAGTGTTATAAACGAGGCTAGTATCAATCCATCCAAAAGTCCTGGAGTTGTATCCAGAGTTCAATTCCACTATTTTGTCACTTTCTAACTATCTCATTAAACCTCTCCTATGGTAAAACAATACAAATTAAAGCTCAATCACAAGTAAAGTGCAGTGAATTAGAGTGCAATAAGAGACTAAAATACGGAATTATAGCCTACCTACAAACTCTTAAGTTCTTCAAATTGCCAACTTTCGACAAATAGTATCGAATCCTTTTAGGAACCTCTAATATTGCTCTGAACACACACATAAGTACAAAATAATACAAATCTATCAGAATCATAAAATCTCGATTTTGTGTCTGTTTATCCAAAAGTCAACCCTTGGTTAACTCCTCCAACTTAAAGCTTCCAAATCGAGAGTTATTCTTATAAATCAATCCCGAACCACTCGAAAACTAATACTTACCATACACATAATTCATAATACGTTATATGAAGTTACGCAAACTCTCAAATCAATGTACGAAATGCTAAAGCTCAAAACGACCGATCGAGTCAGTATATTCTCCCCCACTTAAACATATGTTCATCCTCGAACTTTCCAACATTCTTTTCAAAGCCATCAAATTATTGTTGAACCCACAATGCACATAATCATGGATGATCCCATGTTATCTCAATCCATAAAAGCCCATTGATACAATCTTGACTCAAGATTTTTCATCTAACCTTAATTGATAAGCTTTAGAAACAAATTTCAACATCCAGGACTCCTTCTAAGATCCAATTCTCGCATACACATGTTGTATCATTCTCAAATAGATACAACGAATCACAAATACATACACAAGATATAACCACGCAATGTAGCCCATAGCTCATATGCCCATGACGGTATTTCTAATCATACTAGCTGCCCATTATGAAACCTATTACTGGTAACAAACCTTATATCACATATAACCTTGTTCCAAACCTTCATACTCTATCACTGACTAAAGAAACATCTAAAAACTCATAACTACTCACCCAATCAAAAAGTTGTGGAGTTCTCTCGACCGACAAAGATCATTGCTAAATTTTGAGCAGAAATATGGTATTATTCTTCCAGACATTCCTTACCCTAATATGATAGTGCAAATTCCAAGTCCCAAAAATCTCGTCCCACCCAATATAAGAAGCCCCACCAAAAAGCCACACCAAAAGCCTCATGGAACCTCACGCAGTGCGGTTCATACACCAAACAAGCAATAACTTAGATATATCTAAAAATGGAAAGAAAACAAGGTACGAGGACTATCTAACAAGTACAACCGATATAACAACAAAAACATAATTTCATGAAATCATCCCACAAAGTAAAAACAAAGAACACAAAATAAATAAAAGGAAGGGTATCCTACATAAATCCGTTGCGGGTGCAACACCCGATCCCATAAACCACATATAGATACCTATTGAGAATCATGCTCGTATTCACTAAGCACATGTACATCAACATAAAATATGATAGAATGCACAAGCATAACTATGGGGAGGTAAGAAGGCATAATATAATGCGGAAAAGGGCAAGCACAACTAGGGTGAAATAAGCAAATCAACACCATAATAGACATCTCGCTAATATATTGCCAAAAGGCCTAAAAGGGATTACATAAGGCATGGAATAATCAAGTAGCCTCACAACCTGTGATAGTATAAAGAGAAACATATAACATAGAGCAAGTAACGAATAACATCCATTCTTCCTGATGATATACCTACAATAAAAATTGTGTAAGAGTAAGCAAACCTAATCTGATATAGAATACCCAGTCTTATTTAGGCCATCTAATAGCCCCCAAAAGAATTCCGATCATCCCCAAATAGATAAGCAACCTTCCAAAAGTCCATAACAACCTATACATAACATATACCATCAGCTATCGAATTCTTATTATAATTTCATGGTCCACAATCGAGGAATAGCTTACCTACATGAACATTCAATCTTTAAACTTCAAAAATACCGCAATCTCCATATCGGTTCCCGAATCCACTACTCAAATGATTGATATATCACTCATACACAATCATTGTACAAATAATATTCATATAGCTCTTCTGGCCACATAGAAAATCATGAACCTCAACAACACAAAGCCAAGCGATTAACGTAACACTAGTCAAGCATCTACAAGTAAAAACCCAGTGCGCCTCCTACATTGCTCACTCTACTCAGGCGACATCAAATAGTGCTATCATTCTCTTAAACACCTAAAATCGTACATGTCTTCAAGAGCTAATGACCCTTTGAAACTAAACCGCAACCTTGCCTATGCAAATCTCATTCATGCACGACTCAGCGTAACTATCAATGCCAACTAATGGAATACGAAAATATCATAATGAACTCTGAACCCCTAGTAGGATAAACACCCCATTGACTAGAAATTTTTTTGCTTAACCTAATCCGAGAGAACATCACAACGCAACAAACCTCCTATACCCGTAGAAGACATCAACCCCGAACGGTGTCCATAATTATCATGAATTATTCAAAACCCATTAACACATAATCAAATCATTAGGATTGCTTTCCTCTAACTCAACCAAATAACAAACAACTTATCCCACCCCAACCTGGATGAGCTCGAACGATGCTCGACCGAGAGATCTCAGTCAAGCAAGCCTACTTGATGCCTTTTATCAAACCTTACCTTGTACGAAATAAGAATCAATAGCAAGAGATATACACGTAAAGGATAAAGAGTACAAAATCCTTTTTCAATTACTTAAAAGAGTTTCAATTACGACTTTCAAAAGATTACAAGTTCATATATGGAAGTAGAATATCCCAGAACTACAACATGTACAGTCTAGTTCCCAATTAAAAACACAACCTGCCCTATGTCTAAAGAGTATCTAATTGTAAAAATGGAGTATTATGAAAGTGCCGGTGAAAAGGCCCTGGCTATACCAAAAAATACAAAATATGCAAGAATCAAAAGACACAAGGCCTTGATAGGAAGTGAGGCTCACCAAATCAGCCGAGAAGAGGGTGCACTGCTATCATTGATCAACGCTACCTGATGTGGAACCACCTGCATCCATTAAAGATGCAACATCCTTGGAAAAAGGGACGTTAATAAATATGAAATGGTAAGACTATGCAAATCCAAAATACCATCTCATGGAATAAAGTACCAACAAAAATGAGACAAATATGAACTCAATGAGAAGCTTAAATAGTATTAAGATCCCAATTTATGAAAAAGGTAAATCTTTAATTAAGTAAATATTTTAGGTTGGGAGATCTTTAGTACTAGTACATGTCACGACCCAAACCCGAATCCGGTCGTGATGGCGCCTCTCGTGGGGACAAGGCCAGCCAACTAAATCCAATTATCCTTTTAAAACAGTTAAAATAGCTCATAAGCAGTTTAAATATGAATTCATAATTTTAATTAGCAGAAATACAACCCAACACAGCCTAATCGGGGTGTCACAAGTTACGAGCATCTATTAGAGTGTAAGTACAACCATAAGGTCTAAAAGTATAAGAAAAAAACATAATTACAAAGGGATAAAAACGATGCTGCGAACGCTGGAATTCACCTCGTTAAACTCCTATATCTTTGACTCTGATCAGCCAAACCCACTACCGGGTGAATAAATACATGCATCTTCACACTGGGTGCAAGGAGTAAAGTGAGTACTCCAACTCAGTAAGTAATAAAGGTAAATAACAACTGAGCGGTAAGAAATCACGAATGACAAATCATCATGTTATATAGAAGCAGTGTAGAAAATAGTGAAGCTGTGAAATCTTTAGAGAAACATCTTAGCTCAGTTTAAACCTTTTTTGAAAATGGCTTTTTCAGTAGTTACGCAAGTGAATGCAAAACGAATAGTGAAAATAAGCACAGAATTCCGCCCCTCGGGCACAACACTCAGTTATCAGATAATACCAGAACAATAGGTAAAATATTGAAAGAAGGAGCACAAACAACATATAATGGTAGACAAATGAAATAAGGTAAACACATCAAACAGTACCGGTACCGCTGCGGCATGCAGCCCGATCCATATATTATTTACGGTGCTCACTGGTATGTGCAGACTCAGGGAGGGGCCCCTTACGGCCCAAGCACAATATCAAGCCATCTCGTGGCATCAACCCTAGGCCCTCGGCCTCATATCAAATCAGTATCTCACTGCTGGAGCATGCAGCCCGATCCAAAAGTGTCCTCACAATATAGGCCTTTGGCCTTACTCAGTCAAAATCACATAAGCCATTAGGGCAACAGTAAAACATGATGCTCACCCCAAATATTGTTAGAAATATCATTTCAAGTGTTAAAGTAAAATAAACTTGGCTGAGTCTTAAAAACAGTGGGAAATACATGACTGAGTTCAAGTATAAAATCAAAATAGTGAGAAAATATCAACAACAATACCCGAAGGGTTCAAATAGCTGGCACGAAACCCAAATATGGCAATCAGCCCAAATTATAATGATGACAAGTAAATTTCAGTCAAATACGCAGTAAATTCATTAATCGGGATGGACCAAGTCACAATCGCTAATGGTGCTCTACCCCACGCTCGCTATCCGGCGTGCAAATCACCTCAATATAGCACTACGATGTGCAAATATGGGGTTTCAAACCTTCAGAATATCATTTACAATCATTACTCACCTCGAGCCGGCCAAAACTCTAGCTCGCTGTGCCCTTGCCTCTCAAATCGGCCTCCTCGAGCGTCGAACTGACCAAAACCACAATGAATACGTCATAATATGCTAAGGGATCAAGACCCAATCAAAAAATATTAAAAATTCCAAAATTGTCAAAACCCGAGCCCCAGGCCCACTTCTCGAAACTCAAAAAATTTCACATCAACGGGTTCCTTATCTCACCACGAGTCTATACATACCAAGAACTCTCAAATCCGACTCAAATGGCCCTTCAAATCCCAATTTAAAATTTCAAAAACTCAAGCCCTAGTTCTTCCCATTTTAGCCAAGTTTCCATGAATTTCAAGGTTAATTCCACAATTAAATCACGTTTTTAGTTCATAGGACTTATCTCCAATCAATCCTCTTCGAAACCCTCTTCAATTTATCCCAAATAGCTCTCAAGATGCTCAACAATGGAGAAAAATAACTTAGGCTCGCGGAACAAAATGTTATTAAAAACCTTTCTGCCCAACTGACATTTCTTCTATGCGAATGCGAGGGCCCTCTCGCGTTCGCAATGCACAAAAATTCCACTGACCAATTTTACCCTTCACAAACGCGGTGCCTTACCCGCGAATGTGATGCTTTAGCTGCTACCACTATGCGAACGCGAGCCTTATGTTTCTTACGCGAAGAACAAATATTATGGAACAAAAAATCCTCTTATGCGAACACGACACCCGTCACGCGAACGCGATGCATACTCTCAGGGCCTTTCGCGAACGCGATGCTCTATATGCGAACGCAAACCACAAAGACTCGGGGACCCAACTCTCTTTTACGCGAACGCATGCTCCTCATCACGAACGTGATGCTTCAGGACTTTCCCTTATGCAAACATGGACCTACCTTCGCGAATGCGAAGGCCAAATCTGGCCTGCACCTGCTACTGCATTTTCTGCAATATTTTCCAACTCTAAACTCCCCGTTAGCCATCCGAAATCACCTCGAGGCCCCGGAGACCTCAATCAAAAGCACCAACACATACTAAAACATCATCCAAACTTGTTCCAACCATAAAAACGCCTCAAACAACATTAAAACCATCAATTCGCATCGAATTCAAGCATAAGTTCTTCTAAAACTTCCAAAACACGCATTCGATCAAAACCCAACCAAATCACCTCCGAATGACCTAAAATTTTGCACACACATCCCAAATCACCCAATGAAGCTACGGCAACTCTCGGAATTCCATTCCGACCCTCGTATCAAAATCTCACCTATCAACCGGAATTCGCCAAAATACTAACTTCGCCAATTCAAGTCTAATTCTACACTGGACCTCCAAAATCACTTCCGATCACACTTTTAAGTCACAAATCATCCCTCGAAGCTAACCGAATTACTGGAATTCATATCCGAGCCCTCTAACATATAAGTCAACATCCAGTTGACTTTTTTTTCCAAACTAAGCCTTCCTTAAAGAGACTAAGTGTCTCATTTCCTTCTAAAATCAATCCAAGCCAACTCGATCATACAAGACACTGATAATGAAGCATAAAGAAGCAGAAAATGGGAGAAAAAGACCAGTGACCATGAGACGACGGGTCAGGTCATCACAGTACACCACCATTCATACGAAAGGGTGGCATGGAGTCCATTTTCTGCCCGATAAACTGAGTCATCTTACCCCAAAGTATGGGGATTGACATATAAATACAATACCACCATATACATGGCATGATGCCCGATCTCCGTTTGATCGACTAAGCCGTCTCACCATAATGTCGGGTGTTTCGACATGGTACTTGCTAGGTATCAACTCATCCTAATCAAGGGGAATAATCTCAATACAATATAATGGGAACTTGTCCCTCAATCAATTCCGACACTAGCACGTGTAGTTTCGGGATCAGGAATTTGTAACCCAGCCTAACTCGTTTACCTAATGATACTCCCAAAAACAATTATCATATAAAATAATCACATTCGTTTCATTGCCTTTCATACTTGCTTTCACTTCATTGGCACTTTTGGCCATAAATGTAAATCATCATTATTGGCACGATGGAAGCATTTCATAATTCATATTGTAGTTCTTTCATTTGACATGGACTATAAATCATTTACAGGCTCTTATAAATCATTTGTAAAATCATAGCTTGAGTTCATAAATACATAAGGTCATAGAACACATTGAAAAAATATACAAATAAGAGCATAGTGATCTCAATGGAACTATGGATTGATTTTATAATTATTTGAGGATTCGATCATACTAAACTATTTCCCAAGGGAGAGCATGATATATCTTACACCCCATGGTTTCGTTCGTAAGAGTACGTCGTAAGTCAATTGATGTAAGCTAAAACATGAGATCATCTTTGAAAAGATTATAAAGTAAGTTAACCTTGTTACCAAAGAGGTTAGAAATATTTAAGATTAAAATACCAAGTCCCAAGAGGGTTGGAAGGCTTAGAAGCTAAACGAGTTGAAGAAAATAAATTTCATCAAAAGTCGACAAGTTGGGAATGTTATAACATGGACTTTTGGGGTGAGACTAGGACGCTTAACATTATAAGGAAGTTATGTTATGAGTTATTTTAGTCATATGATATTCGTGTATTATCTTTTGAAGTCAAGCGAGTTGTAGAACAAAAGTTGAAAAAGGTCATCACAAGTTGCATTTATAAATGTGCTGAAAATAAGTCTAATGTAGCTGTGTTTTTCTCCAAATATACGTGGAATAACGGGGTGATCGACCTATCAAATTAAAGGTCTACAAGTCTAGTTCTTAATTCATTTAATAATTTGTTGATACGATATCGTAGTAGAGAGATATTTTCATTTTTACGAGACTGTGCAAACAACTCCCATGTGACCCACAAGGTCGGTATTAAACTCCAGCTTGTATTTAAGTCAATACTAAGTTATTTTAACTCATCTTTCTTGTCCAAAACAGTTACTAAACCCTCCTACATTCTACCCAATTGTTCCTCCATGATTTTAGGGTAAAAATTTAATATAAAAACATGAATCAAACGCTAGAAATCCGGTGTTGCTTGCTAGATCGTATTCTTTATCTTATGGCTGTTTTGGAGGGTTCTTCAAAGGTAAGTAGCCTCAGATTTTGTGTTTTTCTTGTTGATTAAGGTAATAATCAGTACCTCATACATATATATTAGAAAAGGCGAACTACAAGTTGTAGACATGTGATTTTTTACCCTCCCCAAGATTTTTTATATTTTAGCACGTAAATATTTAATTTAGGCATAATATCTCTATCTCAACTAATTTTGACTCTTTACTTTATTTTATTACAAGAAAATAGTTTCATTAATATTTTGTAGTCATTTTTAATCTTGAAAAATACCAAAAATAGTTTTGTTTTAACGTTAACTCTTTTTCTAATAGTTATTTTACTTAAGTAGGATTACTTAATAAATGAGATCGTATTTTTAGTCTCGTTCACGGGGAAAGAATAAAATTTGGGCTCAAACGACCCATTTTTAGGCCTAATTTTCGGACCTAACCCATGATTCCCAAGCCCATAATTCCTAGGCTCATACCCCTTAACCTAAAAAACTCTACAAAAACCTAGATCCCTACAAATAAAAATCAGCCATTTTCATCAGATGGGACTAAACTTAAATCCCAAAAAATCAGCTAACATACAAAAGAGTTCAGCGCCATTTTTGATAACAGACCCCTCCATCGTACTGCTTCGTCTTCAACACAATAGACCCCACCGTTTCCTTCTTCTTCTTCAATAAGATCCCAGCCACAATACACCCAAACACCACCCCCAGCGGTCCTCTTCTCCATATGCACCAGCTAACGAAGCCCACCAAAAATCAGTGACCCCTGCCATATCCATCGCTAATGAACTCAATGAAAACGAGTGAGCAGCACCCTTGAATTTCCAATGAGCCCAAGCTAGCAAGAGGATCCCCACTTCTCCAGATTTTCGTCTCCTTCACCCC
>MU691177.1:77839-134499 GCA_026770625.1 Nicotiana glauca
CCCCCAACGTCTTATTTTTCAACTTTCACACCAAAGAAACCAAAAGAGAACTCCTCTATTCCAACACCACATTCCCGCTGCCTCTCCTTCACCACCAACCCTACCCAAATTCGAACACACACAATAAAACATACATGGACACACACACGCACATACACTAAAAGAAGGAGCGGACAGAAGCAATTGAGAATGAAGTTCTGCTATTCTAAAATATCGATTGAGATCTCTGTTGAGGTCCGCGGTGAGATTTCAATTTGCTGCTGTTGATCGTTGAACTTGTTGCTAAGTTCAGTCTGATCCGGTTCCAATCATCGCTGAAGAGTCGAGTTTGTGTCATTAAGGTTTCCGGTCAGGTCTGTCAGTGTTTAGCTTCATAGGCCCGAGTTTCTTTGCAAAAGGGCAACAGGTTCTTGAAAATTTTTAAAGTAATTCAGGTCACTCTTTTCTCTCCTATGCATTGTTTGTTTCATTCATTGACTATGTTAATCCATTTTGTGTAATTATTTGATGGCATGACATTTTGGTACATTTTAATGAGCTTGGATCTTTGAATCTTATTATTCCGTTGTTTCATGAAATTATGGCTTGGAGATTCATGTTTAAATTAGTTTCATTCCTAAGGAAAGTGAAATTGAAAAGGCAGACGGGCTACTGGGATTCTAGTGTATCGATTGCAATTTGTGTTTGGAATATTTTGGTTGGTATATATAAGTTATTGAAATTAGTTGTTGATTCTCAAGCGTTTCAAATGGACGAGTTCTTTCTGATTTACCATTCATTGGCCTAAGTGTTATTACAATATTACATTTTATTAGCTTTTTCTTGGCGTATCTTCCATTCTCGTTTCTTGCAAATGTCAAATTGCGTATAAGAATGAATTCGGCCCACCGCAGTCTTTCTTTTTTTAATTTTTTTTAAAAGTCTGCCAGTTTATATGGTTTATGATTTTAATGTTTTACGAACATGATTTTTAAATGTTCACGCCACTATAAATTTTTGCGGTTCGTGTTCACATTGTGCCTGCAAAGACCTTTGCTAAGAAGCATTGTCCATCTGCTGGTTTAGTTATCTTCAAACATTTAATTTGTATTCACTTCTTCAATAGTTTTCATCCTCTACCTTTGACCCTCTTGATTTTCTTCATGAATATTCGTAGAAAAGCCTTTACGTGCGTTTAAAATATTATTGTGATTGTATACACGTTCGCGTGACATAATTACGATTCTGAAAAATCAATTCAGAATATGCGTTCGCGCAACTTCGATCAAACTTTCTTAATAATAAAATTATTTTAATAAGCCGTTAAATTAATTTTAGTTTATATAGTTTTTAGGTGTGCCATCTACAATTTAATTATTCATGGACTTTATATTAATAACTTGGATATAACAATGACAAATGTTCGTAGTTTGATTTGTGCGTTTAATATACTATCGTGATTGTGGACACGTTCGGGTGACATGATTACGATTTCTAAAAACAAAATCAGAGTATGTGTTCGCGCAACTTCGAATAAACATTCTTAATAATAATAAAGCATTATTAATTGTGGACACATTCGCGTGACATAATTTTTGACGCACCAAATAAATGGGTACACGTACGTGTGACCCGTTTCAAGATAATTTCCTAGTTAAAAGCGGCAAATGTACATAGGTTCTAAAATAAGTAATTGAACAATTTGATTAAATCAGGTATGATCAAAGCGACCGTGCTAGAACTACGGAACTCGGAGTGCCTAACACCTTCTCCCGAATTAACAGAATTCCTTACCCAGATTTTTGTGTTTCACAGACATTAATACAGAGTCAAATTTCCTCGATTCGAGATTCTAAACCGGTGACTTAGGACACTATAAATTATCCCAAGTGGCAACCCTAAATCTAATAATTAATACCATTTCGATTGTCACTTAAATTGGAAAAAACTCCCTTCTAATCCTTTTGGAGGTAGTAAAAAGGAGGTGTGACAGCTCTGGCGACTCTGCTGGGGACAAAAACCTAGAACTTCTTGTTTAGGGTTGAAGAATTCGAGCTTGTTTTATGATTTTTACTTGGCTTCATTTATTGTTAATATTACTGTATTATGTGAACCTTTCGTGCTAAATGCTATCTGTTTACAGCTTTAATATTGTTTGAATTGTATATAACTGTCTTCTTATGCCACTCTGTTGAGTCTTCTGAAAATGGTGTACACGTTCGTGTGGCCCGCTTTTTCTATAGAAAGTATACCAAATAGAATGAGGCTAGGCCAGCAACAAGGCTGGGCAGACTTTAGTGCTCCCGGTATGTTGCCACCTCTTCGGCCCCAATTGTTCGCTCGGGTAACCCAGGCCTAGAACACAACCCCAGGTTTAAACTTAGAATAACATAACCTCATGCCAAATCCCTAGTAGGCACATTTGTTTGCATCATCTGCATTTGACTTTGGGGACTCAACACAGGGGTTGGGTTCGTCTAGGACAGATGTACCCAAAATAAGAGACCATCTTGATGCATCATTTGTGCTACATGTTGCATTTCTTCAAGGGTAAATGGGTCATTTGGCGGACCAATGATAGTTGAGGGCAAACGAAAAAAAAGAAAAGAAAAAAGAGAGTGAAATGTGAAAATAAAGCAAGTAGGGCCCAATTATGTTTCCTGTCACTTTTTTGTTAAGAAAAAAAAACATGAAAAATTCAAAAAAAAAAAAGATTTTGCACTTTTTCATCATTTTTTTAAAATAAAAAATAAATCAAAAAAAGAGGAAAAGAAAATCCAAAAAGAATTCACATGTTTAAAAAAAAAGAGACAAAAAAATATTTTCTCTAAATTAGTTATTTTTTTTTAATTCTCGCACGTATCCAATCTGACCGAACTACGCATACTTGATTCTCGTCTTTCGGGGCGTGATACGCAGGCAACCCACATAGGGTCCGGTCTTCCTAGTAAATCTTAGGTTCTTGGCTATGCCCTCAAATTTTGCACTTATAGCCACATTTTGGCCACATAAGTCATTTTGCAAAAATAGCCTCAATCATGTATTGCATATGTCTAATAGGGAGTGTTATTATCTCACATAGTGTTGGTTAAAATTTTCTCATATAGCTGTGGGTCTATTTACCGGAGTTTGAGTATGGCAGACGTCCCAGGACCATCCAGCCAGGATTACTGACTCGGGAGTTGCTTAAGGAGATTTTACTTTTTATGTTTTGAGTCTGTTTTTCTTTTTATGTCGTTTTTTACTTTCTAGTTTTGTATAATAATGTCGAGTCTCTTGTTATTGTATTTCCTATTTTGTATTGAAAAAAGATGTGTAATAAATCAAAAATCCAAAAAAAAAAGAGATTTTGTATTTTTTTTTCCTGTTAGATGTTTTCTTTACAGTACTAACTCTAGAAGTTAAAAAAAAACTTTTGTGATTTTTCTTAAGAAATTAATATCTAGAACTCGAAATAAAAATTTGATTTTATACTTCCTTTAGTACATTAATTTGGTTCAGATGGAATGAACAAGTTGCTCGGGATAGTCCTCCCACTGATAGAAAAGATGTTGCTGAGCCCCGCCAATGACAGGATCCCGTGGGCATTCCCGCTCAATGCTTTCAGCCTCAATATTGACCCCATGGATATTCTCGTGCTCCAAAATTTCTCCCCAATGCTACTTCTCTCCACAAAATTCCCAAAGTCATACCTCACCTTCCCAGTACCCTATCCACAATGCACCGCCACATGTCCCACATCCGCGAGACCTGCGATGGCCTGCACCATTTTCACAAATATCTTACCCGCTTCCTCAAGCATATCAACCACCTACATGAAAAAGTTTTCAACTGAGGCCAGAGTGCCAAATGAGAAGGCAACAACAAAGAAAAAAGTCTTTCATTCCTATTGGAGAATCATATGCCAGTTTGTTCCAAAGGCTGAGGCAATTGGACATGTTAAAGCCGATTCAGATAAAAATGCCAAACCCTCTTCCAAAGAATTTTGATTTTTCTCAAAGGTGCGCATATTGCTCTAATGCTCCGGGGCATGACATAGAAAAGTATTAGCATCTGAAAAGAGCAGTTCAGAAGCTTATTGATGCAGGTGACATTATCGTGCAAAATCCAAATGTAGCAGATACTAGCCAAAGTCTATTGCATGTTCATAATGAGACACATATGGTGTACATGAGTTGTATGGAAAAGGAATTTGAGAACTCTTCTGAGATCCTCGAAGGGCCATTTTCCGCAAATCATTCAGCGCTATCACTCTTGGTTTCGGAAGTTGGTCCTAAGAACGAGCCGGCAAAAGGGACCCAAACACAATTTGCTAAAGTCAATGTGATGGAAACTTATGAAGGTCCTAGTAATGTTGATGTAAAAATCAATGGCTAAGATGTCATGCTTGATAATTGGAAAGACGCTCCATCTCTTGGCTAGCTGGGGAGGAGTCTTGGTGGTTCATTTTGTTGTCGTTTCTCTTGTCCGGGTTATTTCAGGTTTGTAATCCGGATATTGTCTTGTGACTCAAACCCTTCTATCCTTCTATTTTTCCTAGTTTATTTAGTCGTAGTAGCTCGTTTAGTGTTTTCTGGCTTTGTTCCAGGGTTGTACCCCAGTTTATTTTGCTTGTCTTGTTGTTTAAACCCTTTCACTGTCTGTCTAATGCAATTTATTATTTTCTGTTATTTCTAGTCATTTTTTGTTTAGCTCTCTTCTCCTTTTATAGTTTTTGTTTCTCATGTTGGCTCTAGAGACATAACATGCATGCATAATTCTAGACCTGGTTTTAATGTTAGTTTAATCGTGAAGCAATGAAACAATTTTGAAGATGATAGGGACATTTGAGGGAAATAAGTACAAATTTGGACATTTTGAGATCATTTGAAGCTAGAACCATGTGAAACTGGGGCAGATAATTTGCGAAGTTAATAGGGTGAAAAGAATTCATTAAAGGAGAGTGCATCCCGGACAATTTGAAGCAAGCAATTTTGACTTCAAGTGTATCACAAGTTACAAGATAAAGTCAAGGAAGTTTTCTCCGAATTGACGGAGGACATCCATTGTGAAGAGGGAATCACCCAATGAGAGTTCTGTACTTGACAAGGCGCTAAAGAAAAGTGGAAGGAATATCAGTGATATCAATGCCGAAGCCGCGAAAGAAATATTGTACATGATCTTTAATTTTCATTTCAAGTTGCATGTGTTGTACTTTGCATTTTCAGGGATTGGGAGGCCCTCTTTCAGCTACCCAAACACTTATACCATTTGATACCCTTTTGAGCATGTACTAATTTCGTTGACCTCCCCTCTTTTGGAATCAAGTTAGAATCATGCGAAAAAAAAAGTTTATGTCCCCACAGGTTTATTTTAAAATGTTCATTCCAAAAAGAAAAATTCAAAAAAAAAAAGAGAGAAAGATAAAGATAAAAAAAAGGGAAAGGAAAAAAATAAGAAAAAGAAGAAAAAGAAAAGAAAAGGAAAAAAAAAGAAATAAGTAACAAAAAGTAGTCTTGTGAACTACGTTTAACCTGATTCTTGTCACCACAAGATACGTAGGCGGCCTCACGGTTCGGTCATACCAAATAAATTATTTTATAATCCTACGAAGTCGAGAGTGGGAAATTCCAAAAAAAAAAAGGTCAAATTCCCTTGTTTTAGAAATTGGGACAAAGTTTTTAAAATGGATTCTAAAAGTTGTAATTCTAAACCCATTCAAGTTGTTTTGAGCCTTTATGATATCCTTTCTTTCTAACCCTATCCAAAAGCCACATTACAGTCCAAAAAGACCTTCCAGATAATCTTTGAGAGTTTTGACTTTAGACATGCCAAGAGTATATGATATTTTACCATGGTTAATGTCTTGTCATCTGTAGAATTGGGAAATAAGCAGAAAACAACAAAATGAGAGAGTCTTGTTGGTGAAAACCTTCACATGCACCATAAGGCAATGGTAAGTCAAGAGAAATAACAAAATGAGAGAGGCTTGATAGTGAAAACCTTTTGGGCTCTACAAGTCGAATAAGGATCGTGAATCAGATTGGATAATCGGAGCGTTGAAGCCCAGTTTTACGATTTAAGGGTATAACAAGAGTTGAACATCAAACTTTCTTGACAGAATAGGCCACAGGTGCATGTCATGGTTATTAGAGTTAGTATCCACATTTGATAGGTTTCTACTTTGTAGTTTTCTTCTTAGGAATCATGCCTTTCCATTGTCCTTTACTTTGTTCCTTTTGTCTTGTTTACTTCCTCTTCGTGAGTCTGTTTGGTCAGAACAAATGAGAAATAACTTCAAAATTTTCCACCAGCTTTCCAATTGCACAAAACGGGATCTGGCTAGCACATCAATAAGTCAGGAAAGGCCAGCATGCGCACTGAGTTTGTAACAATCAACGTGATTTAGGATTCATGTGAAATACAAAGATTTGGTATATGTCAATTCATGAAAAATACAACAGATAAAGGATGTTAGGTGAATGGATAAAAGGTATTCTCTGTGATGAGGTCGACAAAGAAAGTGGTTAACCAATGACAAGGTGTGACGACCCGGCCTATCATCATGTGAGTTACCACCCCATTTCCCTCCATCTTATGTTTCTCTATGCTTCATTTTCGGTATTTGATGTGATCGAGTTCATTTGGATTGGTTTTGGTAGGAAATGAGACACTTAGTCTCTTTAAGGAAGGCTTGTTTTGGAAAAGTCAACCAGATATTGACCTATGAGTTAGAGGGCTCGGATGTGATTTCCGGTGATTTGATTAGTTTCGGGGGATGATTTGTGACTTAGGAGTGTGATCAGAATTTGATTTGGAGGTCTGGTATAGAATTAGGCTTGAATTGGCGAAGTTAGTATTTTGGCGAATTCCGGTTGATAGGTGAGATTTTGATCCGAGGGTTGGAATGGAATTTCAAAAGTTGTTGTAGCGTTTTTAGGTAATTTTGGATGTGTGTGAAAAATTTCAGATCATTCGAAGATGTTTTGGTCGGGTTTTTGATCAAATGGGTAATTCAGATGTTTTAGAAGAAACTTACGCTTGAATCTGATGTAATTTGATGGTTTTGGTATTAATTGTGGTATTTTGATGATTGGAACAAGTTTGAATGATGTTTTAGGATAAGTTGGCACTTTTGGTTGAGGTCCCAGCGGCCTCGAGGTGATTTCGGATGGCCATCGGGATGATTTTAGACATGGTGAAACTCAGAAGATTGCTGGTATCTGGTGTTTCTTCATCTACAGAAGAAGGGCCGCATATGCGGTTTCGCAGATGCATGTGGTTAGTCGCCGGTGCGAGTTTGTGAGGAAATGGGCTGTTTCCACAAGTGTGGGCTCAGATCCACATCTGCGATGACGCAGATGCAGTAGGTGTGTCGTAGAAGCGAAGAAGGTGTGGCTTGGTATTGCCGCAGAAGTGGACAACTATCCGCAGAGGCGAGGTCCGCACATGCAGTAGAGGACCGCAGAAGTGGGCGTGGGTTTTAAATGAGGATCCACATAAGCGGAAATTAACCGCAGATGTGGTAATGGGACTGGAGATGCGAAAATCACTGTTATTATAAGGGTTTTAAAGCTCATTTTATTCTGCGAGCTTAAGTCCATTTCCACCATTTTTAAGCAACCTTGAGAGCTCTTGGATGGAATTTGAAGCGGGTTTCCGCTAGGTGTGATTGGAGGTGAGTTCCTTGGCCTAAATACATGAATTAATGGTAGAATCTACATGGAAATTTGTGGAAATTCATCAAAAGAGGGTAAAGTTTGGGCTTCAAAATTTGGTATTTTAAAGTGGAATTTGAGGGGCCAAATGGACTCCGATTTTGGTAATTTTGATATATATAGACTCGTGGCGAGATAAGGAATCCGGTGATGTTAATTTTCTGATTTTTGGAGACGTGGGCCCGGGGCTCGAATTTTGCCAACTTCGTGAATTTTGATATTTTTCGAGTCTTTTCGATTGGGTTGTGTTCCCTTAACCTATTGTAACGTATTCCTTGTGGTTTTGATCAGATTCGATGCTCAAGGAGGTTGATTTGCGAGGCAAGGGCATAGAGAGCTAGGACTTTGGCCGGCTTGAGGTGAGTAATGGTTATAAATGATGTTCTGAGGGTTTGAAACCCCGGATTTGCATAACGTAGTGCTATGTTGAGGTGAGACATACGCTGCATGATGAGCGTGGGGTCCATTACTGCTGGGGATTCGGACTCGGTCCATCCCGATTGATGATTCTACTGTATTTTGACTGAGCCTTAATTAAAATCATTGTATTCTGGGCTAGTTGCCATGCTTGGGGCCTGGTGACAACCTGTAGAACCCCTAGGGGTAATTGTAAATGATTGAACTCACTTTACTCGTTAAAATCATACCCTCAGTCACGTTTCTAACTGTCTAATCTAATATGAACCGGCTTTGGAATAACTAAACGAAAAGGAGAGTAATATGTGGGTTGGGATCCCTATCTTATCTTAGTATGACCGAGAGGTTAAGTTTATAGTGACTGAGAGGGGTTGAGAACCCAATAGTGAGGGTATTTGATATATATTGGATCAGGCTGCACGCCGCCGCAGTATATTTATACAGATCGGACTGGACGCCGCAGTAGTATAGTGTTTGGCCTGTAGGAACCCTTACGGAGTCTGCACACCCCCAGTGAGCGCAGTCGACTATTATTATTAGATCGGGTTGCACGCCGCAACAATATATTATTGGATCGGGCTGCACGCCGCAACACTATATTGTTGGATCGGACTGCACGCAGCAGCAGTATATTGTTGGATCGGACTGCATGCCGCAGCAGTGTATTATTGGATCTGGCTGCACACCGCAGCAATATATTATTGGACCGGGCTGCACGCCGCAATACTATATTATTGGATCGGTCTACACGCCGCATCACTATATTGTTGGATCAGGCTGCACGCTGCAACAGTATATTATTGGATCGGGCTGCACGCCGCAGCGACATAATTATGATTTCGGTTATTGTGAGGAATAAATGAGTGGAGTATTGGCTTAAAGGATTTTACCTGATTTCTTCATTTAGTTGATGTTTAAATGTTCTAACTGTTTGATATAGAATTGCTTAGTGCATTTTATGAGATTTCCTTATGTCAGTCATTATTTATTGCTATTACTCACTGAGTTGGAGTACTCACTTTACTCCCTACACCATGTATACAGATACAGGTATTCCGGAGGCGTAGTTTGAGCTATTGCTGCTATTCAGATCTTACTGGAGTCATCGAGGTAGCTGCATGGCGTCCGCAGACCCGATTTCTCCCTCTATCCTCCTTACTTCAGCATTATAGACTATCTTTTGTTTAGGCTATTCCTCAGACTTGTATTAGAGGCTCTTGACTCGTGACACCAGATCGGTGGGATTTGTAGTGATATTTCTTGATTTCCGCACATTGTATCTACTGTTCAGACTTATATTTCTGTTAAATTGGTATTTAAGCTCTGTTAATTGGTAAAGAACTCTATATAAGGGATTGAGAGTGTTGAATTGGTCGGGCTGGTCTAGAATTGTGTTGGGCGCCATCACGACCGGGGTTGGGGTCGTGACAAGTTGGTATCAGAGCCTAGGTTACTAGGTCTCGCGAATCGTGAGCCGGTTTAGTAGAGTCTCGGGAGCAGTACGGGGACGCCTGTATTTCTCCTCAAGAGGCTGCAGAACCTTTAGGAAAATTCCATATTCTTGAAATTCTTATCGTGCGAACTTGTTGATCCGAATACTAAACTTGTGGATCCTATGGTCGTAGTAAAGGCAGAGTAGCAGGGACAACACCTGTGGATCCTCTAGTAGCACCAGTTCAGGCACCAGCTGTGCCCATTGTGATTCCGGGTCTCCAGGAGACATTGGCGTAACTCAACAATAGGAGAGATAATATGTAAGATGATTCCAAATAAGAATGACTCAACAATAAGAGAGAGATAACATGTAACAATGGTTCCTAATAAACACAACTCAACAATAAGAGAGATACATGTAACAATGACTTAAAATAAGGATAATTCAACAATGGAGAAGATAGCAATAACTTCAATTAAGTATAATGAACTATGAAAGAGATAACATGGCAATAAAATAGGCAACAACTCAATTTAGGCATATAAGAGTATATTTGGCAAAAAGGGTTGAACATGAACCAATCAACTTCAAATAAGACACGTAAGGGTAAATTTAGCAATGGACGATTTAACATGATAAGAGAAATTCATTTTAATGTACATAAGAACCTAAGAGTCTAAACGGTCAAATTTAAACATATAAGCCATGTACACATTCATCACCTTGTGTGCACGCCTTTCACATAGTTCAAATAGTCAAACAAACCTAGTCCTATGGGATAGATCCCCTACACAACGTTAGGCAAGATACATATCTCAAAAGCCCTCAATCAACACTCTAAAATAGCTTTCCATTACAATTCACCTCCGCTCGGCTCAAATCTAACAAAAATCGGCTCAATAACATCAAATAATGCAAGAGAAATTAACTCCAATAATTAAAGCTATGATCTTTACACAATTGCTCAAAAGTCAACAAAAATCAACCCCGGGCCCGCCCGGTTAAAACCCGAGTCCAATGGTAGACTGAGACTATCCATCACCTCACGAGTTCATAAATATGATTACTTTCAAATGTCCGAGTCCAAATTGATTCTCAAAACTTAAATTCTTATTTTTCGAAAACTTGACAAAGTTTCTCAATTTTCACTTTGATTCACATGAGTTTGATGTTAAAATCGAAGATATATTGATGGAATATGATTAGAAATAGGTTAGAATCACTTACACAAAGTTTGTAAATGAAAATCTCTCTTCAAAATTGCCACCTACCGAGTCTAGGTTTCCAAAATATGAAAATGACACCAAAAATCCCGTCCCTCATCCTTTTGTCCAGTTGCAGGCATCGCAAATGCAACATGGGTTTGCAAATAAGAACCACACAAATGCGAAGAAACAATCGCAAAAGGGAAGCCCTCCCATTCCTGCTATCATCGCAATTGCGAACATGGACACATCACAAATGCGACCAAGAATATCGCAAATGCGAACCAGCTACTCACACCACCCCATTGAAAATGCGATAACTGGGATTGAAAATGTGAACCTAGTAGACCTTTCCTAGTATCGCAAATACGATCCAAAACTCAAAATGTGAGACCTGAGAATTTGATCACACCAATAATTTCCAAACCCTACAAAATATTCCAAAACGCGTCCGAAACTCACCCGAGCCCTCGGGTCTCCAAACAAACACCACCACGCGTCTAAAAACATAACACAAACTTGCTCGTGTGATCAAATCATCAAGATAACATCTGAAATCACATAGCAGACCTCAAACCACATGAATTAAACATGAAACTCTAAAACTTCTAAAAATACAACCACGCGTCCGATTTCTATCAAATTAACTCGGAATGATTCCAAAATTTACAGACTAGTCCCAAATGAAAAAATGGACCTGTTTCTAGTCTCGTAACAGAAATCTAAAAAGAATCGGTATGAAGTCAGCCTACGGTCGAACTTATAAAAAATCTAAGCCTTTAAATTGCCATCTTTTGGTAAAACAACACAAATCAACCTACGGACCTCTGAAATCAATTTCGGGCATACGCCCAAGTCCAAAATAACGATAAGAACCTATCTGAGCCATCAAAACACCTTTCTGGGGTCAATTCCACAATAGTCAAATCTTGGTCAATATTTTCAACTTAAGCTTCTAAAGTGAGAATCACTTATCCAAATTCATCCCGAAACATCCGAAATTCAAATCTGACCATGCAAGCAAGTCATAGTACACAATATGAAGTCATTCAACACCTCTAACTTTTGAACAGAACCTTAAAACTCAAAATGATCAGTCGGGTCGTTACATTCATCCTCGAACGTGCTAAAAGTCTTTCCCAAGCCATCAAATCACTTTATAAACTCAGCATGCACATACACATGGGTTATCCTACATCACCCAAAACTACACAAGCCCGACAACACCATCTCAACCGCGAATTATTCCTTCTGCTCAGGACGATAAGCCTTTGAATCAAATATCCACATCTATCAAGGGCCTTATTATCACACAAACACATTGTTAAACACTTAACTGGATACTATGGCTCATGAATACATCCACAAGGTACAACCACATGACATGACATATCATCCTTATGCACATAGAAATTACTTTGACCGCAATAGCTACCCATTACCAAACCCGATACCGGCAAAAAGACTAATATCGACTAGAACCTTGATCCATACCTTCACAATGCTGAACATAATACAAGAAACATACAAAACTCATAACTACTCATCTGATCAACAAGATACCTTAAATGCCGCTCAGACACATATATCACAATCCAATCCTAACAAGCACAACTCGAACATGACTAGGTATGAAAAGAGGAACATGTGAGAGAACCATAAAACACGCCCAAATAGGCATAACTCCCCATTGATATCATACTACTGATCCAACCCACAATGAAGAAGTAAGACAAACGCATCAGCCATCACAAATCTTACCGTAATATGACCTTACCGCGGTGCATAGATTGGCAACAACACATCTATTCACAAGGAATATCATGTCCTTATCCTCTACTTAGAATCACGAGTAAGGTAAACATCTCAACAACTTAATCATCCTACTAAATCAACCTTGTAGAACCAGAACCACAACACGTAACAACTTCCCATGCATGTAGAGCACCCAAACCACAAGTTGGGCCAAACCATCTGGAGATAACATAAAACCCTACCGTATTTAATTAACAAAAAGTCCACCCAAATCTCAGGACCTAAAATAGCAACCAAACCAGAGTTATAGACACAGGCTATCACAATAAAATTCTCAACTAGCGTGAACACATGAATAGAGTACAAGAATCACAAAACACAACCATACCTGAAGCAAGGTAGGATGAATCTTACCAATAAATGGGACTGCATCGAAGTAACACAAATGCATCTCCATACTCAACAAAACCATACCTGTAAGGATATCATCTGGTGTATCAGCCTCTACCCAACTAGAAATAATGTAACAATGGGCCTAGCCTCCCCTTCTAGGGTGACCTCTACCGACATGATCTCTACCGCTAGCTAGCTCAGCAAGTATAGTAGCAACTGGAACCGAACTCGTAGCCTGAATACCCTACTGTGCGACATCTTCTAAAGTGTGGGATAATCTCTCACCATGTGGCTAGTATCTGCACACCCAAAGCAACCCTTCGCTGATGTGGTTGTGGAAGGTGTCCAGTACGGGTACTCTAGGACCCATGGATATCTAAAATACTGCGTGAAGTCTAAAGTGTAAGCTAAACTAGCTTACCCATAAAACCTCTACCATGACGTACCTTGCCTAAAAAATAGGGATCAGTAGATCCACCCTATCCACGAGGACTATTAGCATCCCTACCCTCTCTCTCTCTCCTGGCCACACATGCCCTCTAATTAGCGAGCGATCTATACTACCTGCTAAAATGGAACATCCATCTCCAACTCTCGAGACATGATGAATCGGATAGCATAACTAATCCCCTCAATGAACCTGCAGACTCTCTCTCTCTCTCTCTCTAACTATAAAAACCAAAGCAGGTGTATGTTTGGAAAAATCACTGAGCCTAACAGTATACTCTAACATTGAATTGTACCTTGACATAGTTACTCAAACTCCGTGTACCATGCATCCTGAAGGGCCTAGGTTATAAGCTTCCTTAAGAACATATTTCAAAACTGAGTCTATAAAAGTAAAGCTGCATCGGCTGGCTACCATCCTCCTAAGCCCGCCACTGATAGGTTGCTCTCAACTGTTGTAATGTAGTAAAAGCAACCTCGCTAGTCTCCAGAATACCCATGGCGCGGATGATACGATAACACTTCTCTAGAAAATTATGTGCATCCTCTTAAGCTAAGCCACTGAAAGTAGGAGGATGATTCTTCTTAAGTCTCTAAAGTTTCATCTGCTCCTCCGCATATGCCCCTGGCCTGACCTCAGCTGACCTGCATTAAAAGGATGTGCTGGTATGAGACCTGGAACTTGACCAATGTGGACTCGCGGCTCTGGAGTATAGGCGGCGGGAGTCTGAGCTCCTTGTATACGGTAGAAATCAGAGAGCTCAATTTCAAAGAATGGATTACACTCCGAGTCTAGAATTAAGCCAAGCCCGGATGAGCGCACCTCGAAAAGCAAGTCGGGGACCCATGATGATCTACCGAGGGCAGTACAATTTCGAGGACACTCAAGAAAGAGTGAGAATTTTTCAAGGACACGTGGGTCATGGCATAAATAATAGGATAAGATTTGTACGAAATAGTGCAAGTCCGTACTAGGTTGTTATACAACTGTACCAATAGAATTCTTTACCATAATTAGGAATGTACCATATTAGGGTTTTCCCCTCATGTATAAAAGGGACCCCAATCATTTGTAAGGATTATCTCATTCACTACAATAGAACATTCTACTCTGCCTTTCTTGTTTACCGTGCTCAATAATTGTTCTTCAGTTTTATTGTCTTTACTTTATTGTTCATACTTTATTGATCTTAGCTCACCTCGAGGCCCCTGAGATAATCAAGCTCGAGGTACTTATTGCTCTAACAACATTGGTTTGGTTCATCAATTCTTCTTACTTAAACTCAATATTATTTGTACATTCACTAGTATTGAAATAAATCACATATCTTTAAAACCACAAATCATATTTAATTGTTACTCACATTTTTCGAGGTAAATAGTTTAGAGCCTACCATGGGGCTAAAGATAATAGTGATTATTTTAGTGCTTGTTTTCTAATAACACACATTATTCTTCACACTTTTTCTTGTTCGAGATTCTTTGATTTCTAGCTAAGATATGTATAGCACACAAATGCACCTGCTCACGACAGTGAGGGACTCGGAGAAAATAGTGGTATAGGGGTCAGCGTACCACCCATAAACCCTGAGGGAGTGCCAAATATGGAACCAATTGATATCAGTTCACATAACACTCTAAACACAGATGCAGGCACAGACCCCGTAAGGAATACACACAGGGATGCCCGAGCCGAAGGCCAGGAAACACAAGAAATAGAAGAAGATGGAGTCAGCCTCCAAGTGATATTTGAGATGCTGCAAGCTCAACAAGTGGCCATCACTCAACTTCAAAGTCAGAACAGAACTCCAAATATCGCCGAATCGGTGAATGGCCGACATACTGAACCAGCGCTTGAAAGGCCCGATGAAAATGGCTCGGGGACTGACCCCACAATCATGAAAATGCTCGAGGAACTGACTAAAAGGATCGAGTCTGGAGAAAAGAAAATAGAAGACAACGATAAGAAGGTGGAAACTTATAACTCCCGGATAGACCAGATAGCAGGAGCACCTCTAGTTTTGAAAGGTCTAGATGCCAAAAAATTCATACAAAAACCTTTCTCCCCAAATGCAGCTCAAATGCCCATTCCCAAGAAGTTTCACATGCCCTATATACCGAAATATAACGAAACAACTCACCCTAATGAACATATTACTTCATACATTTGTGGAATCAAAGGAAATGACTTGAATGACGATGAAATTGAGTTAGTATTATTGAAAAAGTTTGGGGAAACACTATCAAAAGAAGTTATGATCTGGTATTACAACATAGCTCCTAACTCTATTGATTCATTTGCTATGTTGGCAGACGCCTTCGTGAAAGCACACGCTAGAGCCATAAAGGTGGACACAATAAAATAGGACATCTTCAAAATAAAATAAGGGGATAAAGAGATGCGAAGGAAGTTTGCGTCCCAATTTCAGATAGAGAAAATGGAATTACCATCGCTCTCTAATGAATGGGCAGTTCAGGCCTTTCTGCATGGTTTGAATGAAAGAAGCTCGATTGCATCTGGACACCTAAAGTAGAACTCGATTGACTATCTAGTTATGGTATGGTAGGATGTGTACAATCATTATCAGTCAAAAATTAGGGTCGAGGAAGACCATTTGAGATCTCTCTCGGGCTCAGTTCATCCTAACAGATTCATAGCCAAGCCCTCGGGGGACATAGATCGGGGATCAAGATTCAATAAAGAATAGTATCAACCATATGTCGGTCGAAGGAACAACGACCCAAGCCACATTACCTCTTAAAGCAATCGAAGAAGTGACCGAGGTTAAAGTTCTCGAGGTACCATGAGCAAGAACGGGTTCGATGAGAACACCAACCCCATCGAGGTCCCTCAATTATTAGAATACAACTTCAGCATAGATGCATCAGGGATCGTCTCAGGTATTGGGAGAATCAAAGATACTAAGTGGCCCAGACCAATACAAACCAATCCCTCCCAAAGGAAACCGAACTTGATGTGCAAGTATCATGGCACACATGGTCATAGAACGTAGGATTACAAGCAACTAAGGGAAGAAGTGGCTAAATTATTCAATGAGGGCCACATTCGAGAATTCCTAAGTAATCGAGCTAAGAATCACTTCAGAGAGAGAGAGATGCAGGCAGAAAGAATGAACCTGAAAAACCTCAACATGTCATTCACATGATCATCAGTGGAGTCGACATCCCAAAGGGACCTATATTGAAACGTACCACCAAAGTATCCATCACAAGGGAGAAATGGACTCGTGATTACATGCCCGTGGACACCCTCACATTCAGCGAGGAAGACATCGAGGCCTTATCTCAACCTCACAATGATGCACTGGTAATTTCTATCCTTTTAAATAAATTTCAAGTTAAATGCATTCTTGTGGATCCAGGTAGTTCAGAAAATATAATCAGGTCAAGGATCATGGAGCAGCTCGGGCTGCTCAATCGAATCATACGGAAATCTCGAGTCTTGAACGTCTTTAACATGGCAAGTGAAACAACAAAGGGAGAAATCATCCTCCCAGTCAACGTAACCGGAACCATACAAGACACCAAATTTCATGTCATCGAAGGAGACATGAGGAATAATGATTTGTTTGGAAGGCCGTGGATCCATAGCATGAGGGCGATGCCATCTACCCTTCATCACATGATGAAGTTCCCAACACAAGATGGCGTGAAAACGATATATAGATAGTAGTATACAGCTAAGGAAATATTTGTAGTGCATGACTTGGCATCGGTATCGGCACCATCCACATTAGAAAAGTTGAAGGACGAACTGGTGGCCAAATAGAAATAACAGCCCATGCCCATGGTTGAGGTCGAGGGACAGGTGTTCGATGAACAGGTGGCTGAGGAAAAAGAAGAAGATCTCCTCATCCCTAGAGCCTTCTATTTACCTTGAAAATGGAAATGACAATTATATTTGATTTTGTAGTGCTAAAAATACGCGATCTATTTTAATACTAGTTGTTAGGCAATATATGCTAAGTATAAATAAATAGAACAAGAAATGCAAACCAAAGGTATCGCAAAACTGAGCCTCAAGATGGCTGGAGCATGGGCCTCGAGGTAGTTAGGGCATTTGGCAATGAACAAATGATGAAGAAAAAATGAAAGTGAAGGCCTCAAAGATAGTCCGTTATGGTTAATAATGGACAATAAATGAAGAACAATAACTCGGCAATGAATGAACAGTGAGAGAATAGCAATAAATGTGTAGAATAATTATTTAAGCAAAGAGAGAAGAGAATGTTGTATTGTATTCCATATGTTGTGTTACAAAATGAAAATGGTCCCCTTTATATAGGAGGAGGGAATCCCAACATGGTACATGTCTCATTAAAATGACAGGAAAACACTATCGGTATAGCTATACAATAGCTCAGTAATGATTTGTACTATTTCTTGTAGATTCTATCTGTTCTAATCACATGCCCTCGGGAAATTCCCGTGTTTCCATGATGGTCGTCGATTTTCATGCTACCTCGAGGTCCGCTATGATAAGTCATCAATATACCCTCTCAAGATGAGTGCTTCGAGGACCAGCCTTAGATTGCACTTTGAGCCCATCGAGACTGGGCTTGAAATGCTAAAGAAGCCTTAAGATCTGCCTTCTCTAATTTTGACTGTATACAGATAGTCCCCGCATTTCATTGAATGAAACAATAAGAAATGATATTGACCTCAATTTTCTTGAACCTTTTGTGATGACGTCATGTTCGTGACATAGGCACTTAAATGATCGAAATGCCCCATCAGTTCATTCCCACAAAAGCATTGGATGCACTGCCTGTCCATTTCCCCCAAAATCATTGAATGCGCCATTAGTTTCATCACCATTTCTCTATAAATAAGGGATTTCTAGGACCAAAGCTTAACTAATTCTTACTTCAACAATCATTAGTCTTTTCCCTTCTTTCTATCCTCTTCTGATCTCTTATCCTCATGGCTCAAACCTGTGACCACAAGGTCATAAGGCAGCAACCTTATCAGTTATGTCATGGCTCTCTTTCAAAGCCTCTCCCCTCTAAGTGGAATTATGCTAAGTTTTTGTTGTTGTTGGCTCGAATCATTGAGATGAGGGAATCAGATTCTTCTTGTATCAGTAGATATGTGGATTGTAAACCACTGCTCATCTCTCTTAACTTCAACATAGTGTGGCGCTTCATTGCTTTTCCTTTCCATGGAGTGAGGCGGTATTATCTACTAACTTTTGCATCCCACACCGGTGCAATGTCTCAAGAAGTGGCTTCACAATAGTAGTGCTGACGAGGCCCATACTCGCCAAAACATTCACTAGACCACAATTTTGTTTGCTTGTCAAAAGCTTTTGCTCTTTGATAGGCTATAGCCTTTTCATCATCTATTGCTATTTCGGAGGGGTTATCGAAGACAACATTCTAAAGATCGAAATGAAGTCCTCAAGGAAAGGGTTCTTGAGGACGTTTCCCTTGAGAAAATTCACTCGAAAGTAGATTAGTCCTTTAGTTGTTGTCTTTTGCTTCTTCATTTCTGTGTAAGGCCCCCTCATTGGCTTTGTAAACATCTTTTATTAATATAAGAATTTCTTCATTTTGCCCTCGATTTTTGAAAAATACAAGTGTATGAATCTCACATTTATTTCGAATACTGGATATAGAACATAATAAACCCTTAGGGTTTTAATTGATTAATATGATGCATCCTAAAGTCCTTTGTTATCCCTCGTACTAAGCTCGGATTGATTTGATGTGAACTTGGATCACCGGGACTTCTAAATCCGAGATGAGTGAGAGATGGGTCTCTTTGTTATTTTTTAGGCTTCATTGATAGTCTTCAAGTGAGAATTTTCTTGAATTCAAGTAGCCTTTAGATTTAACACCCGGGTGACGTTCGCTTGACCATCCAAAACTAAAGATAACCCTAAGAATTTATATATATAGCCTCCGAGTGAGAACTGGCTCGAACTCGGGTAGCCCTTGGGCTTAATAGTTGAGCGAGTCGTTTGCTCGAACTCGAAAGAGAGATAGCTTCCAGGCTTTATTAATAGTCCCCGAGTGAGAACTGGTTTGAACTCGGGTAGCCCTTCGGCTTAATAGTTGAGCGAGTCATTTGCTCGAACTCAAAATAGAGATAGCCCCGAGGCTATATTAATAGTCCCCGAGTGAGAACTGGCTCGAACTCGGGTAGCCCCTAGGCTTAATAGTCGAGTGAGTCGTTTGCTAGAACTCGAAATAGAGATAGCCTTGAGGCTTTATTCACAGTCTCCAAGTGAGAACTGGCTCAAAGTTGGCTAGCCCTTGGGCTTAATAATATAGAGAGCGTTTACTCGAACTCGAAATAGAGATAGCCCTGAGGCTTTATTAATAGTCCGCGAGTGAGAAATGGCTCGAACTCGGGTAACCCTTGGGCTTAATAGTCGAGCGAGCATTTGCTCGAACTTGAAATAGAGTTTGCCCTGTGGCTTTATTAATGGTCCCCGAGTAAGAACTGACACGAACTCGGGTAGCCTTTAGGCTTCATAGTCGAGTGAGTTCCTACTCGAACATGACTCGTAGATTGTTTTCAATAGCTTCTAACAATCTAATTCCCGATGCCTGGGCCCTGACGTCAACATCATGACATAAGTGGTTGGAGTGACTGAAGGGTTTCTTTTTGACCAATTCCCAAAATCATTAATTGTAGGCGGTCTACAGTCGGCCCTTCGGCTTCGTCAGCATATTTAAATGATATTTAAAAATAGACAAATCTCATAACTTTGCAGATATTACTCTCTTAGTGCTTCCAAAATTTTGTTCATCCCTTTTCAATTTTCTTGAACTCTCCCTTCTCTTTTCTAGCAACATTTTCCATCTTCTCGGATCTTTTGCTTTAGGGATGGCTAAAACTTCTAAAACTGCTCCTCAAAAGGAAAAAGCTTCATCACCTTCTCGAACGATCAAAGATAAACCGGTAGTTCCTCCTAGTATCGAGGAGTGTACTCCCGGGCCTTGTGATACATCTTCTAATTTCCAAGTCGAAATCCCTTCCTCTGTTCAGGGATGATGCAAACCCATGTCGCGATACATTAGCCTAATAACTAAAATTGAGAGTGAAGACTGACTACCGTTGGGGGGGAGGTTGTGCAAGTAGAGATTCCTTCACGTGGAGAAGACATAACCAAGCACCAAGCCAGTTTCCTCAGTGTATATACATATCCTTTCACCTCAGGCACGGTAGGAGCCTCTTTGCCACCGATAGACCCAGTGATCCTTGATTTCTACAGAAATATTGGGTGACTCTTGGACAAATCTATCCATCATTCTGGCACATCATTTATTTGATTAGTCATTTTTTGAACATGGTCGAGGGGATGCCTTTACCGTCGATCATCCGATTAGACTGTATAGCCCCCGACTTTATTGAGGTGGCCTGATTAAGTTTAAACGTCGATCCCCAAAGGCCTTTTTTGCTAGCATTGATGAAGACAAGGACCGAGGATGTATGAATTGCTTTGTTCGAGTCAGGACCTCGGACCCGATCCCCGCTGAGAAAATGCCATTCCCAGAGGAATGGAATTTGAATTGTAAGTAAATGTGTGTTGCTAATCAGATATCTTTTTTTGCCTTTGAATTAAATCTCTTCGATGATATAGCTATCAAATGGTACCCCGGTACTATCAAGGATCTCCCGAGCTAGGTCTGACGACTCGATTCGATCTGCCCATATGCTTAGCGCATGTGGCTTGATCTATCTAAGTCCTGTTGGGAGGCCAAAAATCATAGTGAGCTCTTATGGCTTGATCTATCTAAGTCCTGTTGGGAGGCCAAAAATCATAGTGAGCTCTTATTTTTGTTATACTTGAGCTCATTAGAGAAGATATCTCTCGATAGTACTCTCATCCTTTATGCTTATGCAGGCCTTGGAGAGGTCATTTTGATGAGGAACCCCCACCTGGGGAAGCAGATACCCTGAAGCCTACTAAGGAGAAAAAGAGAAAGAAGGAATCACCAGCTGAGCCCCCGAAGCCCAAAAAGCTAAAGTTTAAAAGCCCGAGGCCGATTCAATTGCCTTAACATGGGAAGTGGCTGAAAGTCTTTATGCCGAGGGCGATGAGAATGATGACAGCCATTTGGTACTCAGGGGAGAAGAGCGTTGCTGCCTCAAAATCTACTGAGCTGAAGGTGACTAAGCTGGATGCTGCTGGAACGGAGGCCGCTAAGGTGGCCTTTACCCGAGCTGAGGGAATTTTTGAGGGGAGCTTGGACACAGTCCCGGGGCTGACCGACAATCAAAACACATCGGGTATCGATGGGCACTTCGTTCATAAATCCGAAGAAACCAATAACGAATCTCCTCAAAAGGGGAAGAGGGCCCCCGTCGAATCATTCGAGGTAATCAATGTAGATGGGCCTCTGCCAGGCCCATCATTCTCTCTTGGGAAAATACGGGATGCCCAAGATATGAAAACTCCCGTCGTGGGGGCATCCCAGAGAGAATGGTCCAAGATATGAAAACTCCCGTCGTGGGGGCATCCCCCAGAGAGAATGGTATGTTTAAAGATTGTTTTGTCAAGGTTGAGGAAGGACTTGATATCGATGCCTCATTGATCTTTGAAGAAGACGAGAAGCTTCGAAAACAGGTAATCTTGACTTGACCACTTTATTTTGAGTTTCGATTCTTGATTTTCTGACTCCCTTCATTTGTGTTTTTAGGACTTAATGCTCTCTAACCAGGCTTTTTCCAAGTCACAAGCTGAGTTGGCTAGTTGTGAGGACGAATTTTGGAAGCTCGCTTCTGAATTGAACAAGCTTAAGGCCATTTATGCCCAAAAGGAGGGGGTGCTAGGTGACCTTCAAGCACATTTAGAGAGGATGTCTCAAGAGCGAACCGATCTCGATGAGCAGGTAATACGACCTTCGTGGGATTACTTCTATGCTTTAGTCAATTGAGCATTGAATACCTTAGTTTGGTTCTTTCAGCTTAAGCAAAAAGATGATCTAATGCGATAGAAGCTTTGAGTTAGAGATACTGAAATACTTGGGCTAAAACGGTGTATGGATGAAGTTTCCTCCGGTAAAGGAACTCTTCAAGAGAAGCTGATCTCAGTTTAGCAACAACTCCAAGGGGAAAAGGGAGAAAGTCGTAAGTACAAAGATCTCTATGGTGAATTAGTTGCTGAGCTGTCTGCAGCTACGTCCAAAGCCGATGCGCTCATATCCTATTTCTGAGAAGGTGCTGATGTTGCAAATGCTCGAGCTAGGAAGGTATCCAAAGAGGCCAAGTTGGAGAAGACCCAAGCCTTGGAGCATGCTCGATTAAGATCTTGGAGATAGTCTCTCGAGAATGTACGTGCATGGGGCATCGATTTGTCTGCTGAGATCAAGAGGGTAAAGGCCCTAGAGGAAGAATCGCCAACTCTTCTTTCTTCTGATGATGGTTCAGCCAGTTGTTCGACCAACGGCTCGGAGGATGATGAAGATGAAGGTGAAGTCCCTGATAGAATGGAGGTCGTTAATGCTCCGATGGTTGAGGGCCAAGCCATTGAAGGCACAACTTTTGAGGGGCTCCATCTGGACAAGTGACCTCGGCGGTATAGAGATAGTTACGTATAGGGACCGCTCTAATTTTATCGCTACTTGATTTTATACTCAGGATATTAATCTTCTTTGAAACCCTTGTACAGAGCTTGAGGGTAAGTTTATGGGGGTTCTCCAGTTGTTTTCTATGAAAAGTGAAGAGAAGGACAATTTAAAACCTATATATATCAACTTTCGAAAAGTCAAAGAGGTGGTAGCTTGCCACCCTAGCATTGGACCTTCTTCTTACGCTTATATCTTTTATCAGGATGTCGTATGAATGAATGGTTTAGAGAGTTGGACTAAATTCCAAGACCTTCAATTTGGTACAAAAGGAATTCACGTAGCGCACGAAATGTATTGCTCAAAAAGCTTCAGTGACACACCTACTTGTCACATATGCAGTCTGTGTAGGCTTGTGAAACCGAAAATATCCTTTTACTCCTATATAATGTCAACAAACAGATTAATGTGTTAGAAACTAGACTCGTAGATCTTCAATTTGATACGTGTATCATCCTGTAATTCCAAGTACATTTGGAGAAAAGCTCCACTACATTTGACCAAATTTTCACAATAATTATAAAGGTAACTTATGATAACCTTTGCCAACTTTTGCTCCACAACTTGATTGACTTCAAAACATAATACATGACTACCATAAAACTAAACAACTTATATTATAACCTCATTATCATATTAGAAACCCTAATATCACCCTAAAAGTGCATGTTATAACATTCCCAACTTGTCGACATTCGGTGAAACTTATTTTCTTCAATTTGTTTAGCTTCTAAGCCTTTCAACCCTCTTGGTACTTGTTATCAAAAATATTACAGATTTGTAATCTCCAAGGTAACATGATTAACTTACTTTATATACTTTCAATGACATCTCATTTCTAAGCTTACAGCAATTGACTTACAATGTACTCTCACCTACGAAAACATGGGGTGTACGAGTGTCCTTGTTGCCTGAAAGGTCCGGTGCAGTGAAGGAGTCGGGCTCCGATTCCCGCACCAGTCACTTCACCACCCGCTCAACAGCTCGAGGTGGGGCCTAGGCAGCTAGAGGTCACCCTAGATGGGTAGGATAACTAGGTGGCGGTCAGGCCCGATTCAATGCCATTCCTGCTAGCCCAGATATTGTTGCTTCAGATATAGTGATCACAAGTATTTTCTAAGTATGCCATAGGGATGCTTCTTTATTATTCAACCCTGGTTCCACTTATTTGTATGTAACATCATATTTTGCTCATTATCTAGATATGCCCTGTGATTCCTTAGTTTTATCTATTCATGTATCTATGCTAGTGGGTGATACTATTATTGTAGACCATGTATATCGATCATGTGTAGTGACTATTGGGGGATTGGAGACTAGAGGTGATCCCTTACTGCTTAGTATGGTTGATTTGATGTGATATTAAGTATGGATTGGTTGTCTCTATGGCATACTTTGGTGGATTGTCACGTTAAGACTATGGACATTGGTGATGCTTGGGTATCCAAGGATTAGGTGGAGAGGTTGTCTAGATTACGTTCCCAGCAGAATGATTTCATATTTGAAGGCCCAATGGATGGTTAGGAAGGATTATGTATCTTACTTAGGCTTTGTGAGGGATGTTGGTACTGATACCCCTACTATTGATTCTTTTCTTGTGGTACGAGACTTTCTAGATGTGTTTCCGGAAGACCTGTCACACATGCCGCCCGACATGGATATTGACTTTGGGAACAAATTGGCATCAGGCACTCATCCCATTTCTATTCCTTAGTATCGTATGGCACCAACTAAGTTGAAAGAATTTAAAGAGAAGCTTCAAGAGCTTCTTGATCAGGGGTTTATTAGGCCTAGTGTGTTTCCTTGAGGTGCAGCGGTTCTGTTTTGGAAGAAGAATGATGGTACCATGTGTATGTGCATCGACTATAGGCAGTTGAACAAAGTTACAGTCAAGAACAAGAATCCTTTGTTGCGCCTTTATGATCTATATGACCAGCTTCAGAGAGCGAGAGTGTTCTCTAAGATTGATTTGACGTCTAGGTATCACCAGCTAATGATTCAGGACTCAAATATTCTAAAGACAGCATTCGGGACCCATTATGATCATTATGAGTTCCTTGTGATATATTTTGGGCTAACCAACACCCTAGTAGCATTCATGCATCTGATGAACAGTATATTTTAGCCTTATCTCGACTCATTTATCATAGTATTCATTGATGATATACTGGTGTACTCTCATAGCTAGGAGGAGCATGGGCAGCATTTGAGTATTGTGTTGCAGCAGTTGAGGGAGGAGAAACTTTATGCCAAGTTCTCAAATGTTAGTTTTATCTTAGTTCAGTGGCGTTCTTGGGAATGAGGTGTCCGGTGAGGGAATTCAGGTGGATCCAAAGAAGATAGAGGCAATATAGAGTTAGCCCATGCCATTATCAACTACTTAGATTTGGAGGTTTCTCGGCTTGGCCAGTTATTATCGTTGCTTCATGGATGGTTTCTCGTCTATAGCATTTCTCTTCACCAAATTGACCTAGAAGAGTGCTCCTTTCAGGTGGTCAAATGAGTGGGAGGAGAGATTTTAGAAGCTCAAGACTGCCTTGACCACAACTCTAGTTCTAGTTTTGCCTTCAGCTTCAAGCTCTTATACATTGTATTGTGATGCTTATCGAATTGGTATTGGGTTTGTTTTAATGCAGGAGGGTAAAATGATTGCTCATGCTTTGCGCCAGTTGAAGCCCCATAAGAAGAACTATCCTATTCATGATTTAGAGTTGGCTGGCATTGTTCATGCATTAAAGATTTGGAGGCATTATCTCTACGGGGTGTCTTGTGAGGTATTTATGGATCATCAGAGTATTTAGCACTCATTCAAATAAAACGATCTAAATTTGATCCAGCGGAGGTGGTTGGAGCAACTAAAGGACTATGATATCACTATTATGTATCATCTCGAGAAGGCCAATGTGATGGTCGATGCCTTGAGTAGGGAGGTTGTGAGTATGGGTAGCCTTGCATTCATTCATGTTGGTGAGAGACCTCTTGCAGTTGATGTTCAGGGCTTGGCCAATCACTTCGTGAGTTTGGATGTTTCGGAACCCAGTCAGGTTCAGGCTTGTGTGGTTTCTCAGTCTCCCTTATTTGATCACATCAGAGAGCGTCAGTCTGATGATTTCCATTTACTTGTCTTTAAGGACACTGTTCAGCACAACATGAGTTTATTCTTGAAGAGGCCCATGGTTCGCGATATTCCATTCATTCAGGTGTCGCGAGGATGTTCCAAGACTTGCAAGAACATTATTGGTGGAGGAGAATGAAGAAGGACATAGTAGGGTTTGTAGCTTGATACCTTAACTATCAGCAGGTAAAGTATGAGCATCAGAGACCGGGTAGATTACTTTTAAGGCTTAAGATTCCAGAGTGGAAATGGAGCGTATCACTATGGATTTTGTAGTTGGACTCCTATAGGCTTCGAATAAGTTCGATGTTATTTGGGTGACTGTGGATCGGCAGACCAAATTCACGCACTTCATTCTAGTTAGGACTACTTATTCTTCAGAGCGGTAGGCTGATATTTACATCCGTGAGATTGTTCGCCTTCACAGTGTTCCGGTGTCCATCTCAGATCGAGGCACGTAGTTTAAATCATAATTTTAGAGAGTCGTTTAGCGAGAGTTGGGCACTCAGGTGGAGTTGAGCACATCATTTTGCCCTCAGACGGATGAACAGTCTATGCTCACTATTAGATATTGGGACATGCTACACGATTGTGTCATTGATTTTGGGGGTTCAAGGGATTCGTTTTTGCCACTCGTGGAATTTGCTTATAACAACAGCTAAAATTCAAGCATTCATGTGGCTCCATATGAGGCTTTTTATGGGAGATGGTGTCGAACTCCGATAGGTTGGTTTGAGCTGGGTGAGGCTAGATTATTTGGTACTGACTTGGTTCAGGATGCTTTGGACAAGGATAAATTGATTCAAGATCAGCTTTGCATAGTGCAGTCTAGAAAAGTCACACTGATAGGAAGGTTCGTTATGTTACTTTCATGGTTAGGGAGATGGTACTGCTCAAGCTTTAACCCTTGAAGGGTGTTATGAGGTTCGGGAAGAAGGTCAAGTTGAACCCTCGGTATATTTGGCCATTTGAGGTGCTTCAAATGATTGGAGAGGTGGCTTACAAACTTGCCTTCCACATAGTTTGTCGAGTTTGCACCAAGTATTTCATGTATCTATGCTCCAGAAGTATTTTCTGATCCGTCTCATGTTTTGGTTTTCAACACAGTTCAGTTAGATGGTGATTCGACTGATGATGTGGAGTTGATGGCCATTTTGAGTCAGCAGGTCCGGAAGTTGAGGTCAAAAGACATAACTTCAGTGAAGGTGCAGTGGAGAAGTTATCCAGTTGAGGAGGCTACTTGAGAGACCAAGCGGGAGATTCAAATCATGTATCCATGCATAATTGACATTCCAGGTACATTTCTAGACCCGTTCGAGTATGAACGTTTGTTTAGGAGGGGAGGATGTAATGACCCAGTCGGTCGTTTCGAGAGTTGTAGCCCTATTCCCCTATTTTTTGCTTCTTTTGTACTCTATAAATGTTATATGACTTACCAGGTTGGTTGGTTCGAGTTCGTAGAGGATTCGAAATGAGTTGAGACACTTAGTCTCAAGGTTGGAAGCTTAAGTTGAAAAGGTTGACTAGATGTTGACTTACATGTACACAACTCTAGAATGGAGTTTTGATGGTTCCGTTAGCTCTGTTGGGTGGTTTTTAACTTGAAAGCGTGTCTGGATTGTGATTTGGAGATCCGTAGTGGATTTAGGCTTGAAATGGCAAAAGTTGAAGATTTAGAAGTTTGACCAAGAGTGGACTTTGTGGTTACTGGGCTCGTATTGGGTTTCTAGGAGTTGGAGTAGGTCCGTGTTGTTATTTGTGACTTATGTGCAAAATTTGGGGTCAATCGGATATGATTTTATAGGTTTCGGCATCGTTGTAGAAATTGGAATTTCCTTATCTTCAATAGGCTTGCATTAGGGAACAATTCATATTTTAAATGATGTTTGAGGTAATTTGAGGATTCGACTAAGTTTGTATTGTATTTTAGGACTTGTTGGTATGTATGGTTCAGGTCCTGGGTGCCTCGGGTTTATTTCGGATGGTTAACGGATCGAAAATGAGACTTAGTGCGTTGCTGAAGCTAGGAGTTTTCTTGTGTGATCGCACCTGCGAGGGGTTGGCCGCAGGTGCGCCTGGAGTTGCATAGGTGGGAATTGGGCTGGCCTAGGGTAGGACGCCGGTGCGAAGGGTAATCCGGATCTGCGAGTAAGCAAGTGCGAGCAAGACTCCACAGATGCAGAGAAGAGGAGCTAAGTTGTTTTCGTAGAAGCAGACGTGGGGCCGTAGGTGCGGTCTCGCGGGTGCGAGACCTTGGCCGCAAAAGCGTCAGGTCGGGAGTTGAGTGTAAGTACGCAAGTCCAGACCCCTAACTACAAAAGCGGTGCCGCAAAAGCGGCTAAATGAACTGCAAAAGCGGAACCTCTAGGCAGTGTTTAAATCTGAAGGGTTTTGTGATTTCTCTCATTTTGGACTTTGCAAACTCGATCTAAGGTGATTCTTGAGATGATTTTCGAGGAGATTCTTGAGGTTAGGCATTTGTGAACATTTTAATTCAGTAATCTTGTTTCCCTATTGATTTTCCTGCTTAGATTGTATGGATTTGAGGTGTTATTTTGAGAGTTGAGGCTACAGATTTGGAGAGTTTAAATTGGGGATTTGGGTGTCGATTTGGTATTGGATTTTGGTAAATTTGGTATGGTTGGACTCGTGGTTGAATGGGCTTTTGGATTTTATGACTTTTATTGGATTTTGAGACATGGGCCCGAGGGCCAACTTTTGAGTTAACTTTTTTACTTTTGATTAAAAGCTTAGTATTTTCTTACGAAATTGAGTCATTTAGCTCGTGTTGATTGTGTCGAATTATTTGTGGCTAGAGTCAAGAAATTGAGAGGTTGTTTTGCGAGGCACAAGTTTGTTGGAGTAGAGACTTGCACAGTCTGAGGTAAGTAATAGTTCTAAATTTGCTTTTTTGAGGGTATGAAACCTCGAACTACGTGTCTTGTGATTGGTGTTGAGGTGATGCACATGCTAGGTGACAGGTGTTAGACCTCCGCCAATTGAGCTCGACTTGACAACAAAAGTGTTGTCATGAGGCAGCAAGAGTGTTGCAACGAGAGGTGCGCAAGCAGCACCAAAGTCAAAAGGGAAAACGGGCAAGCGATGGCTAAGGCTTTGAACGGATGCGAGGCAGCTTGGCAAGGGCTTGACAATGAGTTGCGGGCTAAGGGTGACACTTGATTATGGCATAGGCATCAAGGCATGAGGCAGTGATGCCAAGGCAAGGCAAAAACGGATAGGCAAAGGCAAGCAAATGTGCAACGGGAAGGCAGTGTGCGGGCAGATTTGGCATGGGTTCGAGTTGCGGCAAACGGGCCAAGTTCGTGGGCAATGGCAAGACAAATTAAGGCACAATGCAGCTGGAATACAATGGCATTGGAGCTGGTCCAAGCCAAGGCACGAAATTGGGCAGCAACATGAGAATGGACCAAGTCAAAGGGCGGTTATGGCACATGCTGTGCACATGGGCAGCAGTTATGTTTGTCTAAAAAGCTGGCAGGAGTTAGCTACGTTTTTGGGGCCATGATCCCACTATTTTATAGCATGATTTACATGATCCTAGTAGTTGGGGGTGTCAACTACACTAAAGTAAAGTAGTGGGCTAGTGGGCAAGTGTTGTGGCCTAAAATGGGGCAACTATTGTAAACATGGGGCTGGTTCATGTATTATAAATGGACAGCACCTATTTCCTTTATGGCATAAGGAGAAAAACGTGTAAGAGTGCATGTTTCTGATTTAGGAAGAGTCCTAAGTCTTGTTTTCAAGAGTGAAAACACTAAGGCTAAGAGTAGTCTTGTGAGGGTCAAGAGTGATCTTCATTTTTGTACACGGATGTACTTCGGAGTTTGAGTTTCTTTGTATGCTCGAGTTAAATACAAAGTTGGGAAAAGAGTTTCCTGTAAACTTGTGTCTTTCGTTCATATTTAAATTCTGTCCCTTCACTATATTTTCGTTGCCTAAGTTCATTCTAAGCTTACTACGTTGAAACGCTGCAAAATTAATCTAAGTCCAAAGTTGCTGAAATTTTGGCCGAGTGTTGGAACAGGCTGAAGTCAAGGCGAGTCTTGGCTGCCGCGCGGGCTGTTTTTGTGAGACATAAAACGAGCCCGTGACAACTGGTATCAGAGCGAGGTTGGTTCGTGGTGGAGACACGACGTGCAGTGGCAGATTTCGTGGTCTTGTTCGAGAACATGGCTGGTGGTAACAATGAACTACGGGAAAGGCTAACGAAATTGGAAGCATTGGTGGGAAATGTTGCTGAAGGGGAAGAACTTCAGTCTCTTGTGACTAGAATTGCATTTCTTGAGGCAGAAATGACAAGGCTTAGTCGTGAAAATACAGATCTGAAGGCCGAGGCGGTGATACTACGACGTGCTGTGGGCGAGGATGCTCCTCAACGTGGTGCTGAACGTCTCAAAGTGAAAATACCTGAACCAAAGACATTCGGAGGTGCAAGGAGTGCACGTGAATTGGAGAATTTTCTTTGGGATATGGAGCAGTACTTTCATGCTATTCGTGTGCAAGACGAAAAGGAGAAAGTAACCTTGACTAGCATGTATTTGAGTGATGATGCTAAGTTATGGTGGCGCACTCGTGTGGCTGAAGATGAAAGTCTTGGTAGACCAAAGATTGAGTCGTGGGAGCGGCTTAAAAAGGAATTGAAGGATCAGTTCCTTCCTAGTAATACATCTTGGATTGCTAGGGACAAACTGAAAAAGTTGAAACATACCGGATCAGTTCGAGCTTATGTGAAGGAGTTCACATCGTTGATGCTTAGCATCAGCAACATGTCGGAAGAAGACAAGTTGCACAACTTCATGAGCGGGCTGCAACAGTGGGCACAACTTGAGTTGCGAAGGCAGAATATTCAAAACCTCGCAAGTGCTGTAGCTGCTGCGGATGCATTGGGCGATTTTCATATTAATGAGGAGAATTCTGCTTCAAAGTCCAACGACGGAAAGAAGGACAAGGCAAAGGAGTGGAAGAAATGTGAAAGTGGCAATGCACATGAAGATAGAGGGAAGGGAAAGCAAGAAGCTGGAACTTCAAAGAGCAAGGAGAAGGGCAGCAAATTCAGTGGTTGTTTCCTTTGTGATGGACCACATCGAGCGAGGGACTGTCCAAACAAGGCAGTGTTAAATGCTTTGACTGCCGCAGAGAAGAGGGCTGCTTTGGAGGCGTCAAACAGTGATAATAAAGCTGTTGGTGTCAATGCAATTGTAGCCGAAGAGAGAGGAGGTCAAGGGGCAGTGCTTGTCAACCCCTTGGGACTCATAAATTGAGTTGACCTCGACGAGGACGTCGAGTTTCAAAGAGTGTGGGTGGTTTGTTAGACCTCCGCCAATTGAGCTCGACTTGACAACAAGAGTGTTGTCATGAGGCAGCAAGAGTGTTGCAAAGAGCGGTGCGCGAGCAGCACCAAAGTCAAAAGGGAAAACGGGCAAGCGATGGCTAAGGCTTTGAACGGATGCGAGGCAGCTTGGCAAGGGCTTGACAATGAGTTGCGGGCTAAGGGTGACACTTGATTATGGCATAGGCATCAAGGCATGAGGCAGTGATGCCAAGGCAAGGCAAAAACGGATAGGCAAAGGCAAGCAAATGTGCAACAGGAAGGCAGTGCGCGGGCAGATTTGGCATGGCGTTGAGTTGCGGCAAACGGGCCAAGTTCATGGGCAATGGCAAGGCAAATTAAGGCACAATGCAGCTGGAATACAATGGCATTGGAGCTGGTCCAAGCCAAAGCACGAAATTGGGCAGCAACATTGGAATTGACCAAGTCAATGGCGGTTACCGGCACATGCTGTGCACATGGGCAGCGGTTGAGTTTGTCTAAAAAGCTGGCAGGAGTTAGCTACGTTTTTGGGGCCATGATCCCACTATTTTATAGCATGATTTACATGATCCTAGTAGTTGGGGGTGTCAACTACACTAAAGTAAAGTAGTGGGCTAGTGGGCAAGTGTTGTGGCCTAAAATGGGGCAACTATTGTAAACATGGGGCTGGTTCATGTATTATAAATGGACAGCACCTATTTCCTTTATGGCATAAGGAGAAAAACGTGTAAGAGTGCATGTTTCTGATTTAGGAAGAGTCCTAAGTCTAGTTTTCAAGAGTGAAAACACTAAGGCTAAGAGTAGTCTTGTGAGGGTCAAGAGTGATCTTCATTTTTGTACACGGATGTACTTCGGAGTTTGAGTTTCTTTGTATGCTCGAGTTAAATACAAAGTTGGGAAAAGAGTTTCCTGTAAACTTGTGTCTTTCGTTCATATTTAAATTCTGTCCCTTCACTATATTTTCGTTGCCTAAGTTCATTCTAAGCTTACTACGTTGAAACGCTGCAAAATTAATCTAAGTCCAAAGTTGCTGAAATTTTGGCCGAGTGTTGGAGCAGGCTGAAGTCAAGGCGAGTCTTGGCTGCCGCGCGGGCTGTTTTTGTGAGACATAAAACGAGCCCGTGACAACAGGCGTGTGGGCGTACACCGTAGAAATTGTGACTTGGTCAATTCTATAGAACTGTATAGTTTAACAATCTACTATTATCCGCATATTCTCTATGTAATATAGAAATTGAGCTACAAACAGATCATATTTGTGTGAATTCCTCAATTCGCAGAATGCCCTTATCAATCAAACTTTCTCTCTCTTACCGAAACTACCATCTGCTTCAGAAATCATGTTTAGGCCATGTGTTGGTACTGTAAGGACCCTCATGGGTCATTATATATGTGAATTATACTAAATTGATATTTTGTACTGAGTCACAATTTTACTTGCATATCATATCTCAGTCTCTATTGTTCTTTGTTGATAGATTATATCATTTCTATTTGGGCTGATTATCATGATTATTGAGAGCCGAAGAGACTGGAGAGGTTGATGACTGAGTGAGGCCAAGGGCCTGATTGTGATGATATTTATAGGATTGGGATGCATGCCGCAACATGCTTCATTGATTTATGCCATGATTGGCTTGTTATAGCACTTCGGTTGAAGGAGTCCCTCCGGAGTCTGTACACACCCCAGTAAACGCAGGTACCTACTGAGTATGAGTGTCGAGTCACGAGTTCCAAGCGTGAGTGCGAGTGATAGGGAGAAATGAGAGACTGTAAGGCATGAGTGAATGTGAGGTAGGAGTGAATGGGAGGAATGAGTGACTATTGCTCTGAGATTATGCACTTGATTTTATTGCTGTTGTACTTCAGCTACCACATATCACTATCATGTAATTTATGAGAGACATTATATCCCGTTTCAAATGAACTTGACTTGAATTAAATGTTTTAGGCTATTGTCGAACTTGAAAGCATGCCTATCTTCCTATGTTGTAGTATCTGTAATTGATCCTATATCCATGAAGCTCGTCACTACTTTCAGTCCATTATTTAGTCTTGTTACTTACTGAGTTGGTTGTACTCGAGCTACACCTTGCACTTCGTGTCTAGATCCAGGTCTTTCTGGACATAGTGGGTGTTGATTGTGTTTACGGCTTGATCGTTTGGAGATTCCAAGGTAGCTGCTCGACGTTCGTAGACCTTGTCTCTCCTTCCCTATCTTTCAACTTTATGTATTTAGTTTCAATTTCTTTTCATAGACAATATTCTCATAATTGTGATGTATAGATGCTCATGTACTCAGTGGCACCCTGATTTTGGGGACTTCCGTGTTGAATTTTGGCTTTCTATCCACTTTATGTGAACTTTGATTATTTAAACTGTTTTAGCTCATTTTCATTTAAAAGTGTTGGAAATATTTTTGAAGTGTCATCTTACCTAGTACTACATTAGGCGCCATCACGATAGATAAAGTTTTGGTTCGTGACAGTTAATCTACGCTTACATGTATTAATCTACCCTTACATGCTTTACTTGACATTGTTAACACTTGTTCTACCTCTTGCTTGTTATTTGGCTTTTATATGCTTTAGTAAAAGTAATGCCTTCCTTATTTTCTTATTGCCTCTTAAATTGTTGAACTACTTTTACTTGAAGTTTTTATTTCGTGAAATATCTTCTTGTTGAGTTATTGGCATCCAATTTGTAAATGTCGTTTTCACATTGAGGCGAAGCGGTTAATTGTTGAGATATCTTTCTTGTTGAGCAATTCGCATTCATCATGTTATTATTGAGATTCTAGTATACATTGTGGTTTAGCCATGGGATATTTTTTTTGGAAACATTGGTATTGTTGATTCTTTTGGCAAGTTGTGGCATATGGGCACTTGTGGTGCGAGTTGTGATTATTTTGTGATATTGATACGCATGCGGTGGAATAAGGCTAGGGGTTGATACGCATGAGGTAAGATAAGGTGAGCTTGATACACGTGTTGCTAGTAGAGGAACTATTTGGAGTCACGAGGTGTGATAAGGTGCGCTAAAATGTGTGTAGCTATTTTGGAAAAAAATAATTTTCAAATCTAAATCTAAAAGCTCACGTGGTGATATAAGGAAAGATTGTGATTGAAACTGTGAAATGGGAATACGAAGGCGTACCTCGGTTGTGATTCTTTTTGTTTATTTCATATTGAGAAGAGCTATTAGTTGAACAATTATTGTTGTTTTTATTCTTTCTTGTCTTACCAGCTTTATCTGTATTTTATTATTTATGGTTCTCATAATTTGTTTCCTTCTTGTTGTCTCTTTGCTTAAAATTCTATCATTAGTTTTCGTTTCTAAAATGCTTTGTTATCATTCATTTCTTCACTTTCCATTACTTCCTGTTGTTGTATTTTTGTTCCATTTATCCTGTCCTAGTAGGTGTCTTGACTTGGCCTCGTCACTACTCTACCTAGGTTAGGATTGATACATATTAGGTACCGTTGTGGTGTACTCATACTACGTTTTTACATATCTTTTTGCAGATCCAGGTACATTTAAACGTGTAGGACGCTGGAGATTGATTGGTTAACTGCTTTTAGGAGACTTCAAGGTATATTTGCCCTACGTCCGCAGGCCTCGGAGTCACCTTCCTTAATCTTCTCATTGCTAGTATTTCCTTTTTCAGACAGTGTTGTTGTAGACACTTTTAGAATATTCTGTAGAGTTTATGACTCAGTTCCACCAGATTTTGGGAATTATTTTGTCAGCTGTGTTGTTGGGATTTATTATGATAGTTTAATGGTTTAAATTTGAGGTTTTATTATTATTTCCGCTATTTCTTTATACATGTTAGGCTTACCTAGTGATAGAGACTAGGTGTCATCACGACATCCTAAGGTGGGAAATCGGGATCGTACAAAGTTGGTATTAGAGCTCTAGGTTCATAGGTGTTACGAGTCATAAACAGGTGTAGTATAGTCTTGCAGATCGGTACGAAGATGCCTGTACTTATCTTTGAGAGGCTACGGAACTATTAGGAAACTTCTACTTCTTTGATTACTTATCATGCGAATTTGTAGACTTCTAAATCTGAGTCTTTATCTTTCTGTTCTCTCACAGATGGAGAGGACCCGTACTGCTAGATCCGACGATCAGACACCCTCACCTCCTGCTTGAGCCGCGAGAGGCCGGGGTCGGGGCAGAGGCTGATAAGGGGCTTGTGGTGTTGCTAGAGCACCTGCCCAAGAAGCAGCTGAGGAGTCGCTAGTAGATCTAGTTGGGGGACAGGCACCAGAAGCGCCTATTGTCACCTCTGCACTTCAGGAGACCCTAGCATAATTTTTGAGTATGTTCAGTACTCTAACTTAGGTAGGGTTGATTCCACTTGAACCAGCTACATCTCAGGCTGGGGGAGGAGCTCAAACTCCCATGGCCCGTACTCCAAAGCAGCGGATCTATGTTGATCAGGTCCCAGAGGTTATGCCAGTGCAGCCTGTTGTTCTGCTTCAGCCCAAGGTTAGAGTAGTGGCATCTGAGGATGAGCAACTTAGACTTGAGAGGTTCAAGAAGTATCATCTTCCTACTTACAGCGGTCTAGCTATAGAGGATGCACATGGTTTTCTAGATAAGTGCCACCATATTCTCCGCACCATCGGTATACGCTAATGTCCATAATTATGATACGAACCTAATGGAGCCATCAAAACACCGTTCTGATTTATTTTCATAAAAGTCAAACATTGCTCAATATTTTTTATCTAGGCTTCCAAGCCATGAGCTAAAGGGTCCAAATAAATTCTAAACTTTTACGTACGAAACTAACTAACCCCGAAAGTCATAAAATCATAAATACACATGTGTAAAGCTTCAAAAAAGAAAACGTGGCGCAAATACACAAAATAACTGGTTGGGTCGTTACATAAATAGAGAAAATACCATTGCCTATGTTAATACGAAACCCATGCTTGTCCAACATATAAGCTGAAATTATATTCGAAATAAATTGAGGAATATAATAACAATCATCCAGCATAAGTACTTCCCGAAGACGTTATTAAAGAAATTGATCCTACAACTATGTTTGCAACTTTTGCACCATTTCCAATTTGTATATTAACTTCTCCTTTACTTAGTCTCCTACTTATCTTAAACCCTTTGCAATATATTTCAGATGTTATAACCACTACCAGTATCTAATACACACAGTGAAGAATAGTAGCAGTTAAAGAAACTTGAAAATATTTTCCATTTATGTCTCACCTTGTTTATTGTCCTTTAGAATTAAAAGATACTCCTTGAAGTTTGTCTTTCAATGCTCTTTTTTCTTACAGTAAATATATTTAGCATCAGATAGTAACTGCAAGATCACATCTTCAGAAAGCTCTTTACCAAACTTGCACCCCAACTTCTCAAGTTCTTTAATTAGATCAATCAAATCATTGACATGTGGTCCAATTGGAGAGTTTTCAATGTTCAACTATGTATCAGCCATCTTCTTAAGAAGTTCAATTATTGTAGTTGGATCCATATTCTGATGTTTCCTCTGGAGTTCAGAACTCATAGAAGTGAGAATGATGCGTTTAATAGCACGACATTCTTCCACGTATTTGTGATAAACCTTGGTGCCTTCAATATCATCCTCTACAGGGACTATCTTTGTAGGATTATCGATCACATCAATGAGCTTTTCATGCATGAGAACAATTCTCAAATTTGTATACCAGTCATCAAAGTTTGGCGCTACGAACATGTTTGTCTAAAGTATTTCACACAGTGATATAACAGACATACTGTGAAATCTAAAATATTGTAAATAAAAGATAATAATATAAGAACATATTCACATATATCATAAAGACATGGAATGTTATCTAAATGATATTTTTACTAATTATTTTATACTATTTACCTTAAGTATAATTTAAAAAAAAAATTATTACTGTTAATGGAGTAAAGGAATCCTTTAACACTATGTATGAGACCCTTAGAAGTAAAGTCGTTTCTCTCATATATTTCAAATGTAGTTACTCTTACCAATTGTATCCCCATACAATTTGCTTAAATAACTCTATGTCAAATAGTCCCCTCGTAGTCAGCTCGATCATATTGGCATAATTAAGTTTAACCATCAAGATAGCAAAAAACTTATAAAATTTTAAACTCCCAGATTGCCCAGGCATCTAGTGTAAAATTGAATAATTCTTTCAATTCATGCATCTAATGCAATAAATAATTTAGCATATTCTCAAACTATAAGTCTCTTGATTGTCAAGACGCTCCTTATAAACAAGAAATAAATAAAAATTATTTATTTTGATGGATAGTTTTACAATAGAATATCTTATGTTTTATTATTTAAGAACTCAATTTTTTAGTAAGAAGGAATTGTTATTTAATAACATGATGGCCAAATCTTTTATAGCACATAAATTTAGTTCGGGTTGTCTACATGCTTAGACCTAAATTAATTTACAGCACATGGAATAAACAATTCAAAATTATGCAACAAACAAGCACGTGACATAAAAAAGAAATTCAACATTCTTCTAACATGTTTATTTTATATATCAAATATATCACATAAAAAAAAAAGCATGCCAGAATATTATTATTTATTAACATCTCATGAACTACTAAGAATTGAAATTATAGTAGAATACAATAATGTATTATAGAGTACCATCGTATCTAATACAAAATTTCAAATTAAAATTACGAAGTATATCTCAGTAGTTTAACTTATATGAATGCATATTTTGATATACACAATAAAATAATATCAATGCATATGCATTCACAAATTTTAACTATTTTACAAGACACAACTATTATTGTTTGAATTCTTCAAATATAATCTTAAAATATTTCCTAAATAAATTTTAGACACAAGAAACCCGCGGCTTTGATCTCATTGAATGATTGCATATTGGTGTTCATAAGCAGCGGAAGACAATAACAATCTTAGTCAGGTCTTTTTGTGTTTAAAGTTTATTTACATGTCAAAAGTTGGATCTAAGATGTACCTGGTGAAGACAGTCTCATTTCAAAAAAATTCGAAAGCGAGAGGACTGTATGTGTATCCACACCGAGACCAAATCTTGCTATCAACTCTTTGATCAATGAAACCCGCGAACAAGTTGAATGAAAATTTGTGATGAAGTTTTTCCCAAAAACTTCAACTCAAAATAAAAAGAACAATAGAACAATTTTCTTGTCAACAATATTTTCTCTTTTGGCTTTATATTGCGCTCTCACTTTTACAAAGTAATTTCTTTTTTAAGATTACGACAAATTTTTTCCATCACCCTTTATATAGCCTCACTTGTAACTCTTTTTCCTGTTTGATTGAGGTAATTATTTACTTGGGGTAAATATTTATTCCAAAAATAAACCTTACTCGAAATTTTATGGAAAATTAGAATCTCATCTGAATGGGAAGCGTCCTTGTGCACTTTCACGTGAATGCTGGTAGTGTCCAATCCCAAATTGGCCTTTCGGTACTAGCTAATATTTTATATTTAAACTGCCAATCTCATTTTTATGGGCTTGAAATCAACTTTTACGTCAATCCAATTCACAATTGGATTGATCAAATTAATTCACTAATATTCTACTTATTTATTTACAATATTAATTATATTATTTGTGCTGAAAAATAATATAATAATAATAATAATTTATTTGAACTAAAATTTTATTTATTTATTTGACTAATTAAATTTTGTAATTTAATTATCAAACAACAAAGTACTTAATCCTTTAGCAAAGATGAGAACACTCGTTGGTGTGTGACCCCTTATGTTCAATATTAAGCCGGTAGTAAATTAATCATATCAATATACTAATTAAGGGTGGCGTCTAGCAGCACTCCTTAACGATCGGATAATATGAAGTATACAATTTATGCTCAAGAATTAGTCGAAGAATAATAGAGTAATTACTTTTGTCCTTATAGCTCTGAGTTACTCTAGGATATGGTTTAACAGTCAAATCAAAATAGGCAACCAGCTAAGTGTTCATGTCAAATATAATCGACAATTAAATGACCTAAGAAACTCTTTTCTTCTTTCATTCAATTGTCCTGGCCAATGTCTTAATTTGGTCGTTTATAATTCATGACAACATAGAGCTTAAACTCATTATCAAGAGTTGACGGATTCCATCTTGATCAATCAATAATTCTACATGCATTTAATCATGCCCAATATCCTTTCTACTATCGCCCTAGGTCCATAAGTATCTAGTATCAAAACACAATAAATAACTTATCAATTACTATTACAATGGAAACTCTTACATCACATCTTCAAGATAAAATCATATTGACAATTTAGGATAATTCTAAGCATTATATGCACCATCAATATATATGATTTAGTTTATGGGATCAACTAAAATTTATCTCATAAAGAGGATCACATAGATATTGATCTAACCAGATTATTAATGTCCAAATTAATATCCTACAATCAAAACAAATTTAGATTAAAATAGTAAGAGACTTTTGCTCTCAGTATCATGATCTCCATCACGATGACAAGTGTCAAAATTTAATCAAGGATCTTATTATATTAATCAACCAATTATTAATAACTATGATAAAATAATATCAAATGCGATATATTTTATATTAAATAATATTCACAAAAATATGATCAAATCATCAAATATGAGATTGGATCTAGGACATATCTACTATATCCCTATCACCTACAATATCTGATGCTGCAGCTAGCTGAGGCCTTTGCTGCATTACTTTTCCTGAAATTGTGCTTAAAACTTTAAACAAGAGGCTGTTCAACTAAATAAATTGAAGGGAAGTTGCAATTTCGTGAACTTAAAATCAATTGTACTTGTTTTTTTCATGTTATCATTTTGATCTTTATGTATTGAATAGCTACTTATAAATGGCTAAAGTTCTAAAAGTGAAGCTACATTTGTTGCTCGAGTTATTCGGAAGGGGCAGAATAAATCTGTTATCTCTAGACAACAATTTAATCCCAGCTAACAACCACTTACAAAATCAAGATTCAGCTGAATCAGGTCTGTTTCAGTGGCAGACACATCAATCTTATGTCCTGTATAAGACGGTCCAAATTAATGTATGACGACCCGCCTTCATTGACAGTTCTTCTAGCCATACTTGCCATCTGCTGTGTTCTTTGCAAGAATTCACCTCTTCTCTTCTCCATCAGATCTCTAATTGATTTTCCAATAATGTCTCTGTCACATGTATCTTTTATGTCCAATCCCATCTTCCAAACCTCCCCAATGAATCGACTATTCACTTGCTGATCAGCAAATCTTGGCCAGCAAATCATAGGTACTCCTTCAACTATACTCTCCAGTGTGGAATTCCAACCAGAGTCAGTCAAGAAGCCCCCAATAGCCCTATGGGCCAAGACTTTTTCTTGTGGAACCCAATCAGCCATATAGCCCCTTGCCTTAGTACCCTGCTCTAGTTCCACAGGAATCTCATACTTTCCCTCTTGTCCAATTATCAGGTCTGCCCTCATTACCCATAAGAAGTTTTGATCACTATTCACTAGACCGTACCAAAACTCTAACAGCTCTTCCCTTGTCACCCCCGCAATGCTTCCGAAAGTAACATACAAAATAGATTTTGGTGGTTGCGTGTCGAGCCAATTGATGCAACTTTCATCTTCTTGCCACAAACTAGTTGAAGAGGTACATTTTGTTGCAAGTCTAGCCTTTAAATGGGCATGAACTGGTCCAATTGTGTAAACATTTGGACAAACTGTGCGAATTTGAGTAAGTATGGGCCCTTCAAGTTCTTCAAATGTGTTGAGTATGACTCCCCGTGCTCGAGGGGTCTGTCGCGTCTCAGTCGATAATAGCCTGAAATCCGCGCTAGTTAAGTCACTCACCCGGCAAAAACTTGGAAGATCTTGACCTCTTAGAAAATCTTCCATGCCTTTTACCTTCATCAATGTGATGTCCATTCTGTTTCCTGTAAATAATTGAACCTCTATTAATAAATATTGAACTTCTATAAACTGAAATTTACTTTAAATAGACCATCAATACATTTGAATGTCAATTACATATAAGAATTGAATTAACAGTAGTAAATTTTACTTTCCTTTTTATTACATATGAGTGATAGGGAAGAAAAATAAGAAGGGAGATTGAGAGAGTTGAATTCACGCCCCTTTTTTTAACTTCAACTTGAAATATTACTTCTTTTTTTTTTAAATCTCAACTAGATAGTGTAGAAAACTACCACTTATTAGTTCCACTAAAATATCCGTAGCAGTAATTAAAGTAAAAATAATGTTTTTCCCTTTCCAATTTACCTTTGATGGGAAGTTCGCCAGCTTGAAATAGCTCAGGGATTGAAAAGTAGGACCAGAAGGCACAGGCACTGATGGTGCGGAAATAGATGATAGGCAAGTTGATTTCCTCGGCTACATCAGCCACCATGCTTAAGATTCCGTCGGCAACGACACATGTCACAGGTGACTCTGATAGAAACTCTCTTAAAAATGGTTTCGTAATTGTGTTTAACGAATCGTATAACTTTCCTACACCATCACGAGTATTCATGTCATCTAAAGAAATCCCACCGGGAAGTGCTTGTAAATGTAATTCGCTACCAAATCGAGACAGAACATCCGTGTGGTTAAGGAGGCGGTTATGGGTGTCAACTGTAACAAGAAAGAAGACGTGAAAATTGGAAAGTGATAGAAGCTGGGCAAGCTTAAGCATGGAGTTGACATGGCCCTGTGCAGGGAAAGGGAAGATGGCGACATGGGGTACGGAAGCCGATGGATCCATTGACAACATAAGATATTCTAATTTTCACATAGACTAAGCTAGTGAAGTACTGGCAACTTTTGTTTTTATGGTCTACAAAGGCTAAGCTAGTCATTTCAAGGATTTATATGGTCCTGAATGTTCATCGATCTCACATAGGCCAAAATAGGATCGTGCATAAAATGTAAATATCGAATTATCGTACCGAAATCGTTCCTGTTGACTCGAGGCTTTCTTGACGTGAAATAGTTCTCAATAGAGCATCCCCGGGGTATGAAGCTCTTCAAGGAGAGGCTCCTGAGCCACCAGGGGAACGGCCACCTCGGCATATGTATCCAGATAGGAAGATGAATGAGTAGTTTACTGAGGCACTAACTTGGAAGATTTTGCCATTATAATCTGGAAAATATGAAAATTTTAAGGAAAATATAAAGATTTGAAGAAAGAATATGAAGATTCGAAGATGGGATGAAGGTGTGAAGGTCCGGGTTGAAGATCCAAAGAGAATGCATGAAGATTGAAGATGAAGATATGAAGGTTTAAGGAGCAATGTATTATGATATGGAGGAGTTGAAAGCAATTAAAGAATTTGAGGGTAAGTTCTGGAATCGGAAAGTGAATGAACGACGCGACTGATGGGATGTTTCGTTGACCCATCATCTCGTTTGTAACGTACAAATGAAGGAACCGGGGTTCATCTATCGCTTTTGATTGTTCCGGTAAACCTACTCTCCGAAAAGCGAGAGGACTATTTGTGTACAGGTAAAATCGGTGGTAATGCTTGCCCCAACTTTCTGATACAAAAACGGAGGGAGAGCACGGATGCACGAGACCCTTCGAATCGAGATCCAAGAAGGGTGAACGATGTACCCGTCATGGGGTATGGTAAAGCGACGCGCCCTGGGCCCAGAATGAGTTCTAAGACCTCGAGGAGACATAATGAACAATTACACATGACAGATAAAGGGTCGTGATACTCGCACTCAACCGAATATCACAGCACGGATCTCGCTCGATGTCGATTATGGACCAGTAATTACCGGAAACTGAAGATTTTTACTTTTTTGACTTATATTGAGGTTAAAACTCTCTATTATATAAAGGGAAAATTTTTCTTTTGTAACAAACATTATACTACACAAATCAAAGCAATACAATTTTATTTTTCGTCTTTTAGTTATCGTAAAAGCTCTCACTTGTTTTGTCCTTCATTCACGACCGGCCTTGAATCAAGTGTCCAACCGAGGACAAGGACTAGTTAGTATAAATTTAGGCTTGGTCATAATATTTCAACTAGTTTGAATGTTTATTTCATTTTTAACACATTTAATTGATATTTTTAATTATTCGTGTGGATCGAACCACATCTCCTTAAAACCACATAAAAGTTTAATTATTATCTAATTTTGGGGTAAAAAATTCTTGTTGTGCTACTTAGTTAATGAAATAACATCCCTTTTAACCCAAAAAAGGGCACACTTTAGTGATGAGCTTTATTAGTCACACATACGTCCTCACAGAAGTGTTATTCTCTGTGTCTGCACAACAGTATTGTTTACCATAAAAATTGAATAACAATTAAACTTATAATGTGGTTTTAAGGATACGTAATTTTACCAAATACTAATTGATAAATGTTAAGATTAACGATGGGAATTGACAATAAAATAAAGCAAATCATTGCCATGATGCAATTAAGCTCTCGAGCCCGAATGCCCTCAAACAGGCTAATGCAAGAAAAGAAAAAGACATAACAAGCTGATGAACAAGAATATAAGCTAGAAAGTATTGTATTGCTTTGATATGCGTGAATGTAAGATGGTTACAAAATGATTAGGTCCCTCTTTATATAGCAGAGGAATCCTAGTTATAGTATAATTTTAATTACGGAAGCAAATCACATGATTAACTAAATAACCGCCCTTGATTTGATCTGTTTTGAGATCTACGCCATGAGCCTCAGCTAGTCACGGATATCTCGCCTTTCTGTTATTGCTCTTTATTCGATGTCCGTCTCATTTGGTATCGATCGCCATCGGCCTCGATCTTTGATAGGTATCCCGACCCTCGAACTTGGTGTCGTATCCTCGTACCTTGGTCTGGTCTGTTACGAGGAAGACCCTTAATGCAATTCTTTGGTCTCGGTCAAATAGTACAATCAGGTAGGCACTATTTTAAATGTATACATATAGTCCCCTCGTTTCTTGGAATGTAATGAGAAGAAATGAATTGTACGTTTGATTTTGTACCTCGATCTGTCATGATATCAATCACGTGATGTAAGCGACAAAAATGACCGAAACATCACGTCGGTACAATTCCCACAATCATTAATGAGCGTCAGTTGGCGGTCGGCCACCAGTGCCTTTGAAACATCGACGTGAATCCCTTAAATAGGTCTCTTCTCAATCCCTCGAAATGTACTTTAAATTTTTCTTGTACTGATCCTCAAAATCCCTTTGACTTCTTCAAGTTTATCTCCAAATCTTCAAAGCTCTTCTCCTTCTTTAAGCCTTTCCGTTCTGCACAATCTCTGGGATTCATTACCAGCCTTCCCTGGAACACCAAACCTCATTCTCTTCTTCCTTCTTCCAACTTGCATAGATGGCGAAAATATCTAAAACTATCCCACAAAAGGAGGGTGCCTTTTTATCGCGGTCGGTCGGCGATAAAACATTGGTGGAGCCACACATTGAGGAGTGTGTTCCCGAGGTGGCGTGTGATCTTTCTTCCAACTTCAAAGCCAAGAAAACTTTGGCTTTCCCTGTCCGGTGTGAACAAATGTCAAGATACATGTGCTCGATAACTAAGAGTGACCTTGAGCAGGTCAAGAAAGATTGCCATTGGGAGAAGAAAGAGGTGGTGATTCTGACTCCCGAAGAAGATATCACTACCTACGTGAAAGGGTTTCTAAGTGTTTACACTTACCCTTTCACGCTGGGCCATGTTGATCCCGTCATTATCAACTTTTTCCACCAATACCAAATAACCCTAGGCCAGATCCACCCTTCCTTTTAGCAGATTGCCATTCTGTTCTGATTTTTCACAAGCAAAAAAAGAAGGGACGGCTTTCATCCTCGATCACCTCATCAGGCTATATAGGCCCCATATTTTTCGAGGTGGGTTGATAAAGCTTCAATGTTGGCCCACCAAGGTGTTGTTCTCGAGCATAGATGAGGACAAGGATCAAGGGTGGATGGGTCGGTTCATTAGAGTGAAAACTTCCGACCCAATTCTGGCCGAGAAGATGTCATTTCCCGAGAAGTGGAATATGGAGCGTAAGTTTGATCCTTACTTTAGCTTTTATTTACTATTTTTTTTCCTTCAGTTCTCCTCATTGACGTTATTTTCTGTGATGTAGCGGTCGCTTGGATGCCTGGTGCGATTCCAAACCTCGAGAGCTAGGTTCGGACCCTAGCTTCGACCTCCTCATATGTTGAGCGCTCATGGCGCAATTTAGCAAGGGGTCGATGGGATGCCAAAAATCACGGTAAGCCTTTTCTTTACATATTTTATGGCCTTAAAACGTTTCCCTCTTACACTTACTTAATTTCCTTTCATACAGGCCTCGGGAAAGATCCCATCATGAGGACCCCATCCGAGGAGGGGGAGATTCCACCCCCGATCCCGAAGCCGTCGAAGGAAAAGAAAATAAAAAGGGTATATCCCTCCAATACTCCAATGCCCAAGAAGATCAAGGCTTGTAGGTAAAAAAAGACATTGCTGCCATGTCTGTAGATGTAGCTCAGAGACTAAGGGAGGAAGAAAAGGAAGATGAAGATGCTGGCGTCGAGCTAGTAGCTCTAATGAAGAGGAGCGTCGAGGCCCCAAAATCTGCTAAGACAGTGATGATCAAAGAAGTTCAGCCTCGGACTGAGGATATCTCAGAAGATGGCCCAAGCAGAGTCCCCGAGTCATCGGAGGCTGAAGATGCCTCCCGCCATGATGAGCAATCGGCGGATATGCCTGAAGGGGCTGGTTACGAGGCCCTTCGAAATAAAGAGAACCCCCCAAGTGACTTGCTTGGGGCAATAGATATTGGCGATTTTCCATCCCTCCTCATATTTTCCGAAGGGCAAATTCAGGAAGCCTAGGCTATGGAGACCCCTGACATAGGAACGTCCCATGAAGGGGAGGACTTTTTGCGTGGTTGCTTCACGGGTGTCGAAGATGGTACCGACCTTGGTGATGCATCGACTCTCTTCGATGAGGCTCAACAACTCTTTAGTTGGGTAAAACTCAGCTCCCTTCGTCAATATTACGCTTGCATTTATTTCTTCTTGCCTAATTTTCTTTCTTTCTTCATAGGCCTTAAAACTTCATCGGGAAGCATTTTCTAAATCTCGAGCAGAGCTGAGCCGGTGCGAGGCCGATCTTAGAAGGACCAGGGAGGAGAGAAATACCCTCAAACTTCTCAATGGGAAAAAAGAAGAGGAGATCAAGGACCTCCGAGCCGAATTGGCCACGTCCCATAAAGAGCAGACCGACCTGATTGAGCAGGTAATGAAAAAACAATTAGAAGCTCAATGTATCAATTCGGAAAATACGACTAATACTTTGATCCTGTAGGTTCAGCAGAAGGCCAAGAAGATTGAGCAGCTTCGTGAGGAGGCCAAGATGATGAAGGTTGAGACTTTGGGGTGGAAGCAAAACATAGACCGCCTTGCCTCGGAGAAAGATACTACTCGAGCCCAACTTTTATCGGCCAAACGTCAACTCCAAAGCATGAAGGAGGAAAGCTTGGCCCGAGCCAAGAAAATTGAGGAGCTCGAGGCTCGGTTGGATGTCTAACTTGCAAAGGCCGCATCTAAGACAAAAAAATTAAAGGCTGATGCGGAGGCGATCTTAGCTGTTAACCGAGCCGATACCGAAGCTGCTCAAGCTCGATCAAAGGAAGCTATCTATAAGGCTCAACCTCGATCATACTGGGTTGCCGAGTATGCCATGTACCAGTCTTGAAAAGAGACTTTTAAGGAGATTCATGCTCGTGGTTTTAACCTTGCTGTCGATATCGAGAACATGAAAGTACTTGAGGCCAAAGCCAAAGCGTTGCTTTCTTCCGATGATGATGATTCCAAGAGCGCAAGTGGATTCGATAGTGGAGAGGATTCTGATGACAAAGACGTAGCTCCCGAAGAAAATTAGGCACTTAGGATTTTTCCTTTTTTTTGAATTTCTTGTGTAGGATCCTGACCGATCCATGTAAATTTTTTCATATATATAAGACGTTTTATTTCTTATCTCGACTTTTGCGTTGTAAAAATTCGGATTTGCTTTTCGCCTTATGAAAATTTTGATACACTTTATGCCTTGCGAGAATTTTGACTCACTTAGTGCCTACTAAAACTTTTGTTTGTGAACGTGAAACTTAGGCAACTTGATCGAAGTCAGGCTAATTTAATCTCAATAGTCGAGTGAGTATTTTCTAGAACTCGAAGTAGAAAAACCCATAGGTTTTTTTGAGTGAGGGTAGATTCTCGAACTCAAAAACTATCACGGCCCTTAGGCTTTTGAATTGGACCGATATGGCCTCAAAAGATTTGCTTTCTCCCTTTTCGGCTTAAAAAGTTTAATCATATAAAAACTTGTTATGCATTAGCATGAGATAAATATGTACCCATTAGGATTTTTGAGGATTAGTGTTATTCAAACCCTTTACTTTGTTATGCCTAAGCATAAGCTTGTTCTAGAGTTTGAACAATTTGGTACCCCTTAAAGTTTTTGAGGGTTGATGTTATCGAAAATCTTTGTAATTTTTTCGAGGGTAGCCCTTAACTTGTTTTGTGAAAACATTAGAAGGCCTATTTTATTACGGAATTCAGACGTCTCCGAACCGTATTAGTTTTGTCGTAGCCTTTAATTTTGAAATTTTCCCTTTCTGTTTGTTTCTTAATTATACTTTGAACTTGTTTGAAGCTTTAGTCCTCGAGTGGGGTGGTCGACCGATAAAAATGAGGGTTGCCTTTTTAAGGTCTTATAATCTTGATGTTTAATAATTCGAGCATGTCGACATTTGGATGGCAGTCCCCGAGTATGGGGTTGATCGTTCGAGCTTTAGCTGCGATCAGTACTCGAGCCAGTTTTCGCAATTTATCATAAGTATGAAATTGTAAAGTAGAAATTTTACTAAGGCATGGAACATCTCGTAAGGAACAATACTTCTTTCAATAGATAATTCATTGGTACATATTGTGTCATTAGGTCTTTAGTAATCTACATGGACACGGTTCATTTGACCGTTTGGACCTTCATAAAATTTACCTATCGAGATCCCGCCGACACGAAGTATTTTCCTTGAAAACATGACACCTGAGGGTGATGCCCCCCAATATTCGAGTTTGATTGTAAAGAAGTCTCAGATACTATTGAATTGCTCTAAGTTAGCACGAACAATGGTTGCCTCATTAAAAACCTTACCGGAAAACCCCATTTGGGATAAAAACTGGTCAAAGGGAAAAAAAAAGTGCAACGCGTGCTTTCAGACCTAAGGAATTCATTTTTGGAGAGAACTTCGATGCCTTCGATCGAACACCTGCAACAAGTTAGTATAAAATATGAATGAAAAAGGAGAAGGTCATACCTTAGCAATAATATCATTTTAGGAGTGATATGTTCCAATTATTTGGCAATTGTTCGCGATTCATCATACCAAGTTTGTAAGATCCTTTTTTGACGATGTTTAGGACCTGATAAAGTCCCTCATAGTTTGGACTGAGCTTTCCCTTATTTGGGTCTCGAGGGTTGATGGTGACTTTTCTCAGAACTAAGTCCCAAATTATGAAGTGTCAAAGATTAGTTCGATTGTAATATCTCTGGTTTTGCTGTTTCTGGGCGGCCATTCGAACAAGGGCAGCTTCCCGTTTGTCATCTAGCAATTCGAGGCTTTTATTCATAGCCTCGTGATTTGACTCCTCCGTTGTGTATCTAAACCTGACGCTAGGTTCCCCGACTTCGACCAGGATTAGATCTTTAGTGCCATATACTAAGGAGAATGGTGTTGCTCCCATACTAGATTTTATCGTTATTTGATACGCCCAAAGGACTACGGGCAAAATTTCTCTCTATTTTCCCTTAGCGTCATTCAACCTTTTCTTTAGAATCTGAATGATGGTCTTGTTTGTCGCTTCGGCCTGTACGTTCCCACTAGGATGATAAGGCATTGACAATATCCTTTTTATCTTGTGATCTTCGAGGAACTTTGTTACTTTGCTGCCGATGAATTGTTTTCCATTGTCGCATACGATCTTAGCGAGTATCCTGAATCGATATATGATGTGATCCTAAATGAAATCTATGTCTTCTATTCCTATGACTTTTCTTGAAAACCTATGCTTCAGCCCATTTAGAGAAATAGTCAGTCATACATAAAATGAATTTAGCTTTAACTGGGCCGATGGCAGAGGGCCGACGATATCCATTCACCATTTCATGAACGGCCATGGGAATATGACTGAACGAAGTTGCTCTCCGGGCTGGTGGATCATCGGTGCATGTCTTTTCCATTTGTCACATGTTTGAATGAACTCTTTAGTATATTTTTCCATATCGGCCTAATAGTACCTTGCTCTGATGACTTTGTGAACCAGTTATTCGGCACCAGAATAGTTCCTGCAAGTACCCTCGTGAATTTCTCGTAGGATGTAGTCCGTGTCTCCCGGACCCAAACATATCTTCAACAGTTCATCGAACATCCTTCAGTATAATGTTCCATCTTCGGCCAATGTGAATCGTGCAGCCTTTGTTCGTTGAGTCATCGATCCCTTAGGATCCTATGGAAGCTTCCCATTTTTTAGATACTCGATATATTTGTTCCTCCAATCCCAAGTTAGGCTTGTGGAGTTTATTTTGGTGTGGCCTTCTTCGACTATTGACTTTGAAAGTTGCACGACAATCCCCAAGTTAATTTATTCATCTTCGACTGATGGCCGTAGGGGTGTTATTTCGAGCAAAGGTCGAAATGTTATCCCGTTATAATTCGAGCGAGGTTGAATTCTTCTTTTGGCGATGGTCGTCGGCCGTAAGGGTGTTATTTCGAGAAAAATCAAAATTATAATCCGTTGCATCATTTTTATGTGTCGTCGTACTATTTATGTGTACGTCGGGGTGAGTCCCGGTGTGCTTGGTTTTGTTTTTAATAGAGAATACTAGGTGTTCCCTTGGTGAGTCCCAGTTTTCTTAGCTTCGCTTGCATGGAGAATCTTATGTGTTTCCTGGGTGAGTCTCAATTTGCTTAGCTTCGCTTTCATTGGAGAATACTATGTGTTTTCTGTTTGAATCAACAAAAGAGTAAGATAGACCAAAATGGAATTGTCTGTTACCTCGACCTAGCGAGCCGGTGAAAGAAGGAGCGCCGTCGTAGGGTTACTCGCTCCATCTAGTGCTCGAATGGTGGTTTTATATTTGACGGTCGTGTTCGGCTCCGTTGTTAACAGTGTCTAGTATTTTCATTGGTTGGGTCCACCTTACTTGCTGAAGTGTTGAAATCAAGTCCCGGTCCGATCTCGTCCGATTTGCGCAAGTAGCAAGGGAAACATTTCACACTTCGTTCTTAAATCATCCAGTGTGTGGGGGGATGTGAAAGTAGGGCAAGATGTGCCCACTCTTTCAAAAAACCACAGGACAGGTTGTCGCCCCTTCCCTAGGGGTGGGAATACGGGTCATTATGTAAGGTAGATACCTCAAATTGGGTTGTGTTCATGCCATACAACCTTGATCCAATTTTAAATGTGCATATGTCGTGCCAAACCCATCGTTTCAGGTGACACGTGGGTTTTAGCACAGACATTGGTTATGAATTCTATTTTACGTAGCAGCCTTACCTAGATTGGTACAGTCATCTCGAAGGCTTACCTACCGCTCTTTCGAGTGGGTGTTTGTGCCGATATGGTGAGGCCATGACAGCTTGGTAGTGATATTTCATTCGTTCTAGATATAAAGGAAACTAAGAAATTTGGCTATGAAATTCCGATAGACGGCGCCAAATTGTTTGACCAAAAAAGTATTAAACTCTTTTGTTAAACTAATTATTAGAGATATAGAAGGTAAATCTTAGCCAAACATAATTAACTCTAAATCTATATATACTGAGTACAAAAGTCGAAGAAGAACAAGAATTTGTAATATTTCTTAAGGTAATTATCGTACATCAAATGTGAATGATAGGCTTACATCTAAGACATATTTCCACCATAATCGAGGAAGCAAAGAAGGGGAAGAGAGGGAAATGTTGATGACAATGAGATTCCCTTTGTTGACTCCATAGTGATGGCTATCCCAGAACCTCCCCCTCCCCCAGATCTAGGCTCAGCTCCCTATGTATGTATTAATATTTTTTCCTTTTTATCCAATGGTCTTTGACCGGCGTACTTTCTTATGACTGTATCCTTCATCACTCGCTCAAACATTACGCTTGTTCTACGATTTAAGCTTTCCGACTGTTTGACCCTGACAATGGCCGAGGTGCTTTTTGCGATCATGCCCCGTGGGCGTGATTATGGCTTGGTCGACCCCTTATCACCCCTTTTAAGAACAACCATCCTGTGGCCAAATTTTGATCCATACAATTGTCAACAACCATCCTATGACCAGATTTTGATCCATACAATTATCACTTCAGATCCGTACAAACACATGTCATGGTCACTAATGAATCTATTTGTTTGGTGTAAACGTTATCGTTTTTTATCGGCAACACCATATGCATTTTCTTCAATAATTTGGGAACTCTCTCTAACAAATATATTTTTCTTATACTTGTCGCAGATTCACTTCCTTCAACAGCTATAGTCTCTTGAACTATAACTTACTTCCACTTAGAGAGATCATTTGAACAACTTTCAGCTGCGAAAAATCGGAGTTATTTACCATTCAGTATTTTTCAAAATTTCCCACTCTCTTTTACATTATTGGATTTTTTACAAGAGGCGTGGTAATGACCCCGTGATAATGATTGAATAATCTTGTGAAATAGTTTCATATTCCACGCTTTGCCAATAACACTTGCACTAAGAATATAGACGATGCAACACTCATTTCTGGCAAAAAAAAATATTACTATCTTGTCCTTGTTTATACCAGAGGCGGATGCAGTGTTCTACCGGTGGGTTCAACTGAACTCATAAATTTCAACGCAGAGTAAAAATTTATATATAAGAATTTACTAAAATTGCATATATATATATATATATATATATATATAGTAGATATGAACTCATAATTTTAAGAATATAATTGGTTCAATGCTAAAATTCTCAAAGTTAAACCCATAGTATTCAAATGCTGGATCCGTATGGGTGTTTGACTACCGTGACTGATTAAAGAATAGATTATTGGACCGGCTACGGACTACCTTACAACAACAACATCCCAGTATAATCCCACAAGTGGGGTCTGGAGAGGATAATATGTAAGCAGACCTTACCCCTACCCCGAGGAGCAAAGAGGCTGTTTCCAGGAGACCCTCGGCTCAAGAAAGCAACAAGAGACGCTATATTAGTACTATCAATAGACTCATACTAAAATAACATAAACTACATAACATAAAATAACCAAAATAACAGCAATATAAGAAATATAAAAAATACTAAAAAGATGGAAGGTATACTAATATCCAACATAAATGGTCATATATGCACAACAACGATCAAACGAAAGCTATCAAATTATCCATTTTAAGAGTTTGTAATTTTAAACGAAGATCGAATTCAAATCACATTCAACACTATTTATACACCAAATGAAAGAAGATTGGCCGGGCATCGTGAAGAGCCTAAACAATTCTAGGTCCATAAGAGGGTTATATCCTCATCAGCCTAATATCCTCAACCAAACGGTCCAAATCTTTGTATGAAGAGCCACCTTCATTAACACTTTCTATTGCCAAGTTTCTCATCTCCCTTCCCCTTTCCAAAAATTCAATTTTCCTCACTTCCATAATTTCTCTTACCATCTTCTCAACTATATCTCTATCACATACATCTTTCATGTCTAGCCCAAGCTTCCACACCTCCCCAACATATCTACTATTCACTTGTTGATCAACAAAGAAAGGCCAACAAATCATAGGCACTCCCTCTACTATACTTTCCAAAGTTGAGTTCCATCCACAATGGGTTAAAAACACACCAATTGATGGGTGAGCCAAAACTTCTTCTTGTGGAGCCCAACTAATAATACAACCCCTTTCCTTTGTATATTTAGACAATTCCATGGGAATATCGTTGTTGTCTTCAAGCCCAATCACTGAACCAGGCCTTTGAACCCACAAGAACCGAGTCTTACTGTTCACCAAACCATACCAAATTTCCAACAATTGGGCGTTGCTCATGGTTGCAACACTTCCAATGCTGACAAATAGAACTGATTTGTTCGGTTGCTCGTCGAGCCAATCCATACAACTCATATCCTCTTTCCAGATACTGTTGGATGTTGATGTCTTTGGCACACTACTTTTCGAAGATAGACTTTTCTTCAGGTGAATGTGGAGAGGCCCAATGGAGTAGATGTTTGGACAGAGTTTTCGGAATTGTGAGAGAATGGGCCCTTCAAGGCCCTCAAATGTGTTGAATATTAGACCTTGGGCTTGAACAATATGTTTCCCCTCCTTGATAATACGTTGGATAGTGGGGTTATTAAGGTCAGTTTCACGGCAGAAACTGGGCAGGTCTCGGCGCCTGATCACACCTTCCATTCCAGGCACATTATTTACTAAAGCATCCAAATCATTTCCTGTACCAAGCAAAAATATATACAAACTAAATTATCATTATCATTTTTAAATATATTATGATATTGCGTTGGCCAACAAAGTATCGCATTGGCAGTTGAAAATATTAGAAAGGTAAATATAAGATGTAAGAATGCTTTTAATGCTATGAGATATTTAAGAAAAAATTATGCGGATTTAACCCAAAGTAAATAATATAATATTATGCTAAGAGCATCTTTAAGAAGGATTAGCCCATCAATTTTGTATGGTTATTAGACTTTATTAAAACTTTCCGTATTAAATATTTCAAAAACATTTGTGTGGCTATAAAGTAAATTGAAGAGTTTAAGTTATATTATTTTCAAATTTTGAAAGATTTAATTTTCTTTTAACATATTAAAAAGAAAAGAAAATCACATAAACCAAAGCAGATATTGTATAGAAAAATTTAAATGAAACGGGTTCAATTGAACCCTCTTGATACAAAGTGGATCTACCCCCAATGCTATCTAATTACCTCTACTCTATACTTCTTCGGCCTACCCCTTTCCTTCATTATATCCTCGGCAAGTTGTTGATTGCTGATTCAACTCAATAAAACTTTTGTTTTGAGTTTATTTTAAACAACACATTTTGTGGTAACAATCACAGCATTTCATAAATATCCTGTTTAGCAGATACAGCATCACTGAGGAAAGTTCAAGATAAAAGAGAGAACTCAATGAACATAAGATTTCAATGAGCATGGACTATAAAATATAAAGCAAAATGAAGAGTTCAAGTTCCATTATTTTTAAATTTAAAAAGATCTTTTTTTTTAACATATTAAAAAGAAAATAAACATGTCACACATGTCTGACGCTTGTCTAGTATGCAAATATTGTCACCTAGACACATGGTTGACACTTACCGATCATCCATAGACAGGTAGTACACTTGGTGTGACGTGTTTTGCTTATGTGGTCCCCTAGGTCTATAATATCCTATTGATTTCAATTTATTAATTGGATACGGAATTTAAAAAAATAAAGATTTTCAGATTTTGTGGTTTTAAACAAGTCAAAAAAAGTTCAGAATATTTATGTGGTTATAAAAGTTTCTCATCAAGAGTAGAATTGTACGTTTAAGCTAAATTGTTTCCAAATTTAGAAATTGTTCATTCTTTTTAAAACGGACTAAAAAAAAATAGATTCACATAAATTGAAACAGACGGAAGAGCTCATTAAGTCTTCATTATTGTGCATTGTGCATCCACAAAAGAGTAGCTTAGTATATATATTTGTGTAATACAAAGTGCCTTAAGAATCTTGTTCTCTCGAAAAATTTTATTCTGTACCTCATACAACTTCATACAACTGACATTAATTATGTGAGGTCTCTTTTTTGCTTCATAATTATGTGGGTCCCAAAATTTTATGGACTCAAATGTGTAAGATATGGATCTACAAATATGTAAGATAAAAAGAAGCATCATACAACTAGTGTCAGTTGTATGAGGCACAAAATAAAGGGGTTTTGACACAGTTACCTATAAAAACAAAACTACTTATCCTTGTCTACTCATTTATTTTTTTACTCATAAACTAATTATATTTCTTACCCATAGTAAGTTTTGTGAGAATTTTTTCTTGATTCTCCAATTCTTTTTTATTTTTATGCTTATTTTCTTTTCTCCTTTTCTTTTTTCTCGTTTTCTTCTTATTTTTTTTTTCTTTTTTCCTTTTCTAATTTCATTTAACTTTTTTTTTTATATTCTTCTTCTCTTCATAATCTAATTTTATTTACTGTTTTCACTATTTTTTTATTATTCTTTTTTTATATTATTACTAAAGAAAAATTAAATTGTGTACCAATTAAATGTAGCTAATACAACCAAAAAATATTAACTAACATATGATACCAGTATAGTATATTCCTATAACAACATGGTATACAATTGTACGCAATGAGTTAAAAAAATTAATTTAATTATTAAACTAAAATAATATTAGTTGTCAATAAAAAATTAAAAAAATTCTAAAAGGATCTAATTGTAAGAGTATACTGTTACATCATATATCATACTATATATTTTTGTTTTTTGCATTTTTCAATTTGCCCCTCACACTGGGTCAAAGCTTAAAATAAATTAAAATGAAAAAGGCGAGTGAATTTACGGGTAGTAAGTATACTATTATAGTATATTGTATACTATTATAGCATATTGTTACATTATCTTGAATATTATTACAGTATACCATAATAATATATTGTATACTATAATAGTATACTATTGCAGTATAACTATATACTCCTACAGTATATTAGTATACTATAACGGTATACTGCTTTGCAAACTATAATAGTATACTGTTGCAGTATAGCTATATACTCCTACAGCATATTGTATACCGTAGCGATATACTGTAGCTGTGTTCTTCTTCGATTTTCAACTGAAAATTTCGATCTCAATCACCTCAAATCAGGTTCAAATGCTATCAAATTTCAGTATGAACTTTGATAATAGGCTATATAGTTGTTATTTACACCGTAATTGCCCATGTTTTGTTGTTGTTTTATAATGTAAATTGCCAATAAAATTCTTTAATTAGTGCTATTTGGTTTCGCAGGGAATATAAGATGTGAGGAAGCAACATGAAGTGTTTGGAGATAATAACGTAAAAAAAATACCCACTCAAGAAGTACCCGAACACAAAAGAACAAAAAAAAGAGAAGGAACGCGGAGACAAAAGCACAGGCAGTGCTCACCGCGGTCGCCACCGCGTTCCGCGCCGCGGTTTGAGGCAGTGCCTCCCGCGGTCAGCACCGCGGTCGATGCCGC
>MU691178.1:13132-32446 GCA_026770625.1 Nicotiana glauca
AACGTCTTTACAAAAGACGCTATAGTTTTCCGCTTTATTTAATTCAAATATAGCGTCTTTTTAAAAGACGCTATACTTAACTGGCCAAACGGTCATTAAGGTGTAGCGTCTTTTAAAAAGACGCTATATATATTTTGGTCATTATATTTGTTTTGCACAAATTTTTGTTCTTTGAGTCCAAAATAACCGTATTTTGGTTCCGGATCCCTTTTATTGGTTTGATTCCCTTTGGGATTGGGAATTTCAGCATTTGCTGGTACGCTGATGGCACAACTTTCACTTCATATAGCCATGGTCTACCGAGAATTATATTGTAGCCCATGTCGTCGTCCACCACTTCAAATAAGGTAGCCTTCATGACCCCTTCGGCATTCATGGGCAGCAAGATCTCTCTCCGGGTCATTACAGTTGTGTATACGGTAAAATTGGAGGGTCTAATTTTTCGTCATTATGATGCCTCATAAGCATATTTCACAAGGTTCGAGACTAGAGTCGAGGTTCACCCTCGAGGGCTATCGACGCTCGACCTCAAAGCGATGCAGACCAACGGCTATGATGGAAAAGTGGGAAGTTCCCAAGGCGCACAGCTAGAGCTGACAAAGTCTAGTCAGCTAAGTTCATACCTGAATCATGGCATCAACTAGCTGTCACATCCCCATATCTTTGTAAGAAATGCACTTGTACTATGTTGGAATTCCCCCGCATATATAAATGGGATCCTTATCATCTTGTAAACATATGTTGCTTAATAGTAAAGACACAAGAACATTCTCTCTGCTCTCTAACATATTCTCTTGATCTCATTGCTTCATTTATTGCTCGTATTTATTGTGTTCTACTTAAATTTCATCATTTATTTCTTATTATTGGCCATAAAGAGCCGTCATTGATTTATTTATAACTTTTAGTCTCCATCGACCACCCTCGATAGCTCCCAGCCGAGCTTTAGACTCGACCCTGAGGCCCTCGAATAGGCAACTTCGAGGCCCCGATTGACAGCGATCCAGTTTGGTTAACATCTCATTTTTAAGCTCTTATCTCGTTTCTAAGTCTTTCACATAGCATCAACTGCCTAAAAACTATCATAAAAATAGATCACATATTTTATAACCACTAAATCAAATTTGATTGTTATTACCGTTTTCACAATAAACAAGTTGCTAAGTTGAAATCGAAAAGTAGTTTTGTTGCCGGAATGATACTTCTGGTTAGCTTGACTTGTTCCAGCACTCTCCATTGAATGATGTTAGTTGAACTTCTTAGGTCCACCAAATCACATTTACTTTTAAAATCTAGAATGTTAAGAGAAATCACTAGGGCATCATGGTGTGACAGAAGCAGTCCATCAGCGTCTTCTTCTGTGAAGGTGATATCGGCTTCATCGAGTTCCCGGATTCTCTTTCTATGAGTCACCGACACCTTTGTCTTTTTTGTTGCCGAGAAGGTTACACCATTGATCTCATTCCCCCTAAAAATCATGTTGATAGTTAATCGAGGAGGTTCTTCCTCTATCTTCGAGGGCTATGCATTGTCTCGACTGTGACCATAATTGTTCTTAGCCTAATCGCTTAAGAATTCCCGAAGATGGCCATTCTTTAATAGTGTTTCCAACTCCTTATGCAGATGATGGTAGTCCCTAGTTCGGGGGCCATTAGTCACATGATATTTGCACTATAAATTTGGATCCCTCTGGCTGGGATCAGATCTCATCGGCCTCGGGAACTGTGCTTCCTTGATGTTCCTCGTCACTGATACCAACTCTACAACACTGACGTTGAAATTATATTCGGAACCTAGGATAAGTGGTATCCCAGGAACTCGATACCTTTTTGTCTTGCAATGACCTGTTGTTCCGGTCGCGTTCAACCTTGCTATTGAGGGTGAACCTATCCAATGACCGGAATCCCTTGCTATTGCATCCTTCGGCCCTCTCGTAGGGCAAGAAAAGACCCTTAGAAGACCACCGATCTGCATCAAATTTTTCTTTTGATTTATCCTTGTTCTTTTCTCTGTCCCGACCTTTAGTTGACGCCGGGAACCCAAGCTGATCATCTTCTATCCTTGTTATTGATTCGTAGCGGTTATGGACATCCACCCATATAGTTGCTTGGACCTCGAGCAACCTTTCTTTCAGCTTCTGAGAAGCGTTAGTGCTCATCGGGTTCAACCCTTTAGTAATACCTTAGCTGCACATTCAACTGGCACGGTCGGTAACAACACCCCTTTTTTTGTGGAACCTGATCACGAACTCGCACAACAATTCGGACTCTCCTTGCAGAATTTTGAATATGTCTACCTTTCAGACCTGGAGCTTCATGGCCCCGACATGGACTTTAATGAAAGAATCTGTGAGCATATCAAAGGAATCGATCGAGTGCTGGAGTAGAAGTAAATACTACGTCAAGGCCCCCCTCGTGAGGGTTTCTCTAAATTTCTTCAACAGGACAGATTCAATTTCATGTTGAGCCAAGTCGTTTCTTTTCACCGTGATATAAGTTGTGATGTGCTCCTGAGGGTTCAAAGTCCCATCATACTTCAGTATGTCCGGCATTTCGAACTTCTTCAAAATCAATTCTAGTGCTACGTGCTATTTGAACGACAATTGTGTGTACTTTTTCGAGTCTGGGATCTTCAATATTAGTGGTGCACCCAAAATTTTGTCCATTCATGCATGGAACTATTTTGCATATGATCTATCCGCTCGTTCATTTCCCTCATAAATCTCATGAGTTCGATCTAGAAGAGATCATTGCCGTTGGTGTTACTGGATCCGTTGTTGATCCCCTCAGTTTCGTTGAAGCCAATTTCTCCCCTCGTGGTGTTGTCATCAACTCTTTGTGCTGTTTGATTTGTGGGAGCTCCGGAAGGAACATGGCCTCTTCCATTCGCATTGTTAGAGGCACATAACAATGCATGCTTCAGTTCCTTCATGGCCTGATTTTTCCTTGAGAGATGGCACATGATAGCCTTTTATTGCTCCCTCGAGATTCTTATTGTTTCCGCAATGTGCTCATCATCACCGTCATCACGAGTTGTCTCCCGGACATGTCGTGGATAAATCCCTCCATGTACAAGAGTTTCTACATCTTCCTCATTGTGGGTGTCACTGATCGAATCCTCATGTTGAGGCAGATTCTCATGCTCCTCAACGTTGTGCGTGATGTTGGCATCATTAACTGCTATTATTTTTGATTTTGCTATGAAATAAAGAATCAAACACGTTAGTAATAGATGCAAGGATCAACTCAATTACGCAGTTGTCTAAGCCCTACTGTAGGTGCCAAACTATTTACCCGTAAAACGCTACAGCTAAATTTATAGCATGATTTATAAACAAGCGAACCGATTTGATCAAAAAATTATAAATGAATTAAATAAAATGAAAGACTTAGCATTAAGATCGATATAAATAGTAGATAGCTTTATTTTGGGAGCAAGGCTTCCGAAGGTGGCAATAAAAATAACACTAGACAGAAAATAAAATATTCTTTAGTTTGGAAATAGTGTGTAACATAAATTTGTCAGAATTTTCCTGTGTTACAATGGTTGTTGAAATCACTGTTTATAGTTATACCTATGGAATCAGGTCCTAGGATCAAGGCTCTCTTAAACGACAATAATGGGGGCCATTGATAAATATGTAACGGCATGCCATGAACGTCAAATTTTCTGTAACAGCTGCGTATTTAATACTAATGAATATTCTTCATTGAATGTTATCTGAAAACAAGTATTTGTTTGCTCTCATTGGTAATGTTCCCTTCGGGATCTCCCCAATGCCAACTGATGATGTTGTCATCGGTCTTAGTTTCTACTCGCTTCATTTTTTTATTTGCCCTCCCCCCCCTCCCGCGGTTCCACGTGTCACTCTATCATTCAAGCATTTAATATGAACCAATTTTACCCTATACACTATCATTTTTCTTCGGATGGAGAAAAAGAAATGTGACTAATACATCAACTTGATCTAAAAATGGACAACAATTATGGAGGATACTGAACTGCACTTATTTAGAATTGATCATGCATCCATAGGTAGAATTCATATAATTGGTTATATGTTAATATGAGAGACCATGTTACTCAACAAGATGGTAAACCCAAATTGTTTGTAGACCGATGAGATTTTAATAAAGACACAAGCTACTGTAATATACTCGAGAACTGAAAATAAGAAATGGACCATAATTGCAATTTGATTACTGAATTTGAAAGGTTTACAATCGAATGTAGCCCAACGGTTACATACTATGAAAGAAAATTCATGATTTGACTTCAAGCACACCTGAATTATGAGAGAAATTTGAGTGAAGAAGGTGAATATATGGAAAGAAAGGAAGGGAAAAGAAGATAAAATCAAAGAGAGAATTTTGGAGAAAATAAAAAAATTACCGGTCAAAAACTGAATACCTAAAGATTGGCCCAATCTTCTATAGTTAGACTAAGATAAGCCTAATTTTGTTATAGCTAACCTGATCAAGACCATATATTTGCTAACTGTCATAAAATAGCATCCTAGCAGTCCATTGTGGTTCCAGATTCCTTCCCACGTGCCTCTTTTATTAATCCTCTTTACATCTGCGTGCCCATAGAGCCATAAACCTTAATTTCTTGACTTTCCTAATTCATTTATGCATTCTGTTACTAAATATTGAGCTCTCGAGATTACAATACCCTATTCCCCGGATGAAAATGACCTTGTCCTAAAGGTGGAAGCTAGGCCACAAAATCTGAAAGTCACCCTTTAGTATAACCTTCATTATCCCGTGTGTTGACACCCAATTTTTTTCTATATATTTTCAATATGTAAATACTTTCAAAATAGCATATATACGCATATATAAGTATGTCAGAGCATTTTATTATGTTTTTCATCATTTTTAAAGGTTTTCAAACTGATTTATTTCCCTTTTTCATCCATAAAATCCTAATAATTATGTCCAAAATTATTATTCTTTATGAATCATTTATTGTATTCTTATATTTATACCAAAATATGTCTAAGTTAATTTTTACATATTTTTACAATTTCATTTAGTATTTTTTAAAGATAATTGCACATAATTGCAATATTAGCCATTTTAGGTTTAAATTTGTTTCATGTTTATAAAATGGGATCCTATATTTTTAAATTATTAATTATATATTATAAATCATTTTAGTAATTTTAATTTATTTTTAAAAATTTATTTAGTATTTTTTATAAATTAAAATGGAAATGTGGCTATTTAAATTTTAGCCCAAATTGGATTTCAATTATAATCCAAATCAGGCCCCAATTACTCCATCCCAATTCTAATTAAACCTCGACCCAATTTCAATTAAACCGACCCAAATTCGGATCCCTACCTACCCCATTCAATCCAGGCCGTTGATCAATTAGATCAACGGCCACCAGCTCACCTTCCATAATTAAACCCAAACGACCCCTAAAACCTAAATCATTTCCCACCACCCGCCGCCTCTGAATCCCTTCCCTCTCAATTCTCTCTGCAACCTCACATGAACCCTAGCCGCCGCCATCTAATTCCACCTCAATCCATGCCTAATCCATGGCCTCTCATGGCCATTTGAGATGTGTATCGTCCTCCTATGGATCCTGGGTATTTGTTTCCTTAATTTCATGGACAAATCTCGAAGAGGTCTTACTCATATTGATAAGCGGATAGAAATGCCTATAGATGAGGTAGGCGAGGGTAGCTTGCCGGCAAAAGGCGTGTATGGTAGTCTTTTGTTTGATGATAGCCAATTAGGGGTAGGTATAAACCTTCATTCATCTTCTTCGTTCTTCCTTGGACACGGGTCTCCGCAAAGTCGTAAGACCATGTATGGGGGCTAACGCCTGCCCAGTGCCAGAAGGTCAAGAAAGTTGCTGACCTGATAACAGGGAAGCCAGCGATCGAAGCCCCGGTGAACAGGACCGTCCTGTTAGCAGTGCTATACTAGATTGGCACCCTAACAGGTACCTATATAGCTACTCCTTGTCAGTTGCTATATTTTTACACCTTGAGGTTGAGAGGTTAACTTCTTTCAGTCTCAACCGCCTTTGCTTTTCTTACTAGTAGCTCTATCTATTGGTACCATCCAGGGAATTCTGCCCCCAATCCCCTTCATAAAATTCATAAAAAGGGAGAGATTTATTGATATATTTATTGGATCTATCGGGACTGATGGGGATCGAACCTACAGCTTCCGCCTTGATAGGGTGGTGCTTTGACCAATTGAATTACAATCCCAGGGAAATACGAGATCTAGCAGAAAATTTGATTCTTTTTTATCACCAAATAGATCAGGATCGTTGGATGGCTGAAATATAGTCGGTGAATCTCTATGTATATCGACCAAGTTTACTTACTACAGTACCAGAGTGAATATGATCTCCACCAAACATACGTAACACGTTTTTGCTAATACCTGGAAGTGGGTGGAATTGCCAACAACATGGGCATTCTTCTTAGCAAGAATTATTGCAGTAGGATAATGGCTAGGAGGATTTGAAAAGCATTATGGCATTACTGATGCTTAAAGATTAGCATTAGGTGTGTGTTGATGTAGGAGGGTAGTCGCATAAGTTGAAGCCCCATGAATAGAACTACCCAATACACGATTTGGAGTTGGCAGCCATTGTTCATGCGCTTAAGATTTGAAGGCACTATCTTTACAGCATGTCATGTGAGGTGTTCATGGATCACATGAGTCTTCAGCACCTATTCAAGCAAAAGGATTCGATCTTGAGGCAAAGGAGGTAGTTAAAGCTGTTAAAAAGTATGATATTACCATTCTTTATCATCCCGAGAAAGCCAATGTTGTGGCCGATGCTTTGAGTAGGAAGGCTGAGAGGATGGTGAGTCTTACTTTTATTTCGGTTGGGGGGAGACCATTAGCTTTGGATGTTCAATCTTTGGCCAACAGGTTCACGAGGTTAGATGTTTTGGAGCCTAGACGGGTTCTTGTTTGCGTGGTTTTACGGTCTTCATTGTTTGAGCGCATCAAGGTGTGTTAGTATGATGGTCCCAACTTGTTTGTCCTCAAGGACACTCTGCATCACGGTGATGCCAAGGAGGTGACTATTGGTGATGATGGAATGTTGAGACTTTGGGGCCGGATTTGTGTGTCCAATGTGGATAGGCTGCAGGAGCTGATTCTTGAGGAGGCCCATAGTTTGCAGTATTCCATTCATCCGGGCCCCGCAAAGATGTACAAAAAATTGAAGCACACTGCTGGTAGAGAAGAATGAGGAAAGATATTGTGGAGTATGTGGCTCGGTGTCTGAACTGTTTGCAAGTTAAGTATGAGTATCAGAGACCACAAGGACATGAAAATAGTAAAAATGTGGATGTTATTTATCATATAAAGCAATACTACGGCAAAAAAAATTATAGTGACCATGTTCACATAGCTACAAAGTGATTAAGCATGTTTTCATAAAATACATCCTCAAATTAAGGCATATAAATATCCTAAAGTCGAATGCAGTCATATTCCACACATAGTGCTTTATATGTTTGCACGACTATGTGACTTCGTGAATCATGCTAGAGTTTATGTGTAGGTCTACTTTTCTATTTGAATATGATACTCATTCTTGTGTAGCATATCCACCTAATCTGAGTTGTAATCATAAACTTTTCACATGAATACACCTTAGCATGCTATTTAATCGGTTTAGGAGTTTGTGAATTTATATCCATTGATTGTATATATGTATTCTTGTATATGCTTTCTATGTTATAGATCGGTTTTAAACCACGTGAGTTGTCTGTGCAGGTTGAGTTGATTGTGGTACATGAGTTATCTATGTAGTTATGGAGTGTGAGTTGTTCGTGCAGTGCGTGGACAAGGATTCATCCCCTAGGGTCGTCCGCTCATGTTTCTCCTTGATGATGTCCACGTGGTTAGGGAAAACTGATCGGTGTTGGGTTCTGTGTATCTTCTCTATGTGTAAACTCTTTGGATGTATACATGATTTTACTGCATATCTCCTCTATATGTTAGCTCTGGAATTGTATACATGCCTTTTTACACATATGTTCTCTATATGCTGCTTAGTTGATAAAATGATGCACAGTACATATCTTCCCTCCCCCCCTCTCTTTATATATATATATATAACTTGACTTGTTTGCATATCCTCTCTATATGTTTGCACTTAATTGTGCAGATCTAAGAGTCGGACCAGCTGAACACTGAGTACTGGACTATTGTTGAGCTATCGAGACCGAGGAAGAGCTCTTACCCATTCGCAGTCCCTGGCATCTCCTTCTCTTTTTATTAATCACACATTAGAGCTCATGACTCAGTATTACCAGCTTTTGGTGTATTATTGTAATGTTTTGGCATATTTAGGACCCATTTTTGGCATTATGAGTTTTTGGTGATGTTTTTTTGTTTGATTAAGGTCCCGACAGCCTTCAACTTTTGATGAACAATGTGTTCCTGCCTTATTTGAATTCTTTTGTTATTGTGTTCATTGATTATATTTTGGTATATTCCCATAGTAGGGAGGAGCACGAGCAACATTTAAGGGTGGTAAAAGTAAAAGTAACAATAATCTCAACGAAGAGCAACTCAATGATAAAGAAATCATGTAATGATAAAAGTAGTAGCAACTCCAAATAAAGCGTATAAGATAAAACTTGGCTAGTAAAGAAATTGACATGTAATGACAACTTCAAATAAAGCATGTGATAATAGACATGATGAATACAGGATGTAACATGTGCTAATAATTCTAGATAAGTACATAAGAGATGCCTAAGAGTCTAGACCAATCAATTTCCATATATAAGCCCGGGTACATACTCGTCATCTTGCGTACACGGCTTTCGCAAGACACAACTAGCACACACGACTCGTATGCTAAGGGGAAATTTCCCCACACAAAATTAGGCAAAATACTTACCTCAAAGAAGCTAGACCGATACTCTAAAATGACCTTCTCGTGTGAAATAACCTCTGGGCGACTCAAATCTAGCCAAAATAACTTCATATTATAAATAAAACCCATAGGAAACAATTTTGGATAATAAAGCTTCGGTCTTTAATTAAACCTGAAAAGTCAAAACAAAAAAGTCAACCCCGAGCTAGCACCTCGGAATTGACAAATTCACAAAATCCGAACACTCACTCTAATACGAGTTCAACCATACCAAAATTATCAAATTCCGATATCAAATCGCCCTTCAAATCCATATTTTACATTTTTTAAAGATTTTACAAAAATTCCCCTCTTTCATTCAATTCACTAATTTAATGATAAAAATAATTATGGAATCATGAAATATAATAATTTCGAATAAAGAACATTGATCCTATTCAAACACGTTGTATAGGTCAAAATCGGGTTTGCCATTTTGTATGACTAATCGAGACCACAACATGATGGGTCAAGGTTCATCCTCGAGTTATATCGAACCATGACGTAAATTTAGGTTGCTGGGTCTTGGCCCTGAGACCGATCAAGATTGATATCGACCAAGATCGAGACCGAACAAGTTAGAGATCGAAGGAAGCTTACCGAGCCAAGTAACGGAAAGTCAAATATTCACAATCGACCAAGGATCACGATGCGAATCCTGTTACAAGAAGAGGCCGATTAATTAGCCAATCATGGAATTTCTTAGCTCATACAGAATTGTATCTAGAATAAGACTCCTCTACTATATAAAGAGGGGTCTGATCATTTGTAAAGCAGATCATATTCACGCAATACTAAGTAATAAAGGGTCATTTTCTAGCTTCTGTTACCTTGTTATTCTGTACATAAGAAATTTGAAACATATTTAATTCAAGGGTGACTGAACTCGAGGGACAATGCTGTTCAATTCTTGTGGTTTGCATTTATTCTTTCATCGTCAATATAAATATTAATTTATTCTTCTTAATTTGTACCAAGTTATATCACGTGTCCTTAAAACCGCGTATAAATTCAATTGTAATCCGATTTTAGGGTAAACAGTTTGGTGCTCATCGTGGGGCTAAGGATAATAGTGATTACCTGGTACCAAATTTTGTGATACACACTATTTTACACTTTTCTATGAAGTATCTTTAATTACAAGACTAAAAAATGTCGAACTCTCAGTCAGTACCCCAACACATTGACAACGACTTTGGCCACTAAAGAGAAAATGATAAGACAGCACTAGGGAATGATGCACCCCAACTGGCCTCGATGGAGTCATGATTGTAGACCCAATCGACGTCAGTTCACATGTAGACATCAATGAAAATTTGGTCGTCGATCCATAAAGCAGCATCTGCAAGGATGCTCGATCAGATACTCAGAGCGCACGCGGTGGTGAAGATGGCAGGATCAGCCTACGGGTGATCTTCGAAATGTTGCAGGCTCAACGATAATAGCCCAGCTCTAAAACTAGAACCACACATCGAGCAGGGTCGAGCTCGTGCCATCCCAGGAAATCATACATAAGGTCGAATTAGTTTTGAGGAAATCGAACGAGAAGGAATCGGAGACCAATCCTGCTATCATGAAGATGCTCGAAGAACTGACAAAGCGAATCGAGATAGGAGAAAAGAAGATCAAGAAAAACGGTAAGAAGGTGGAAACCTATAACTCCAAGGTCGACCAAATCCCTGGGGCACCACCAATATTGAAAGGACTAGATTCCAAAAAGTTCGTACTAAAACCTTTCCCCCTGAGTGCAGCTCTGAAGCCAATCAAAAATTTCTGCATGCCCGAGATTCCTAAGTATAATGGGACTGTCGCTCCCCCCTTTTTTCCTCTGCGGAGAAAGTCCGAGTTTCAACATTTATGGGGGTAATAACTCATTTCCTTTTAGGAATTGGGTATTTGAAGAGTCGCCACCTAACAAATTATGGTGCGTTAGGGCACCTAGAGCGATCAACTCTTAGACTAGTTTGCATTACTAGAGATTAGGGTAAGGGCTTGAAATAACCTTGAGGGGAAGGTGTTAGGCACCCCTCTCGGTCCATAATGGTGGGTCCCGACCGAACTTATATTCACGAATTAGTCCATTAACAAATAAATAAGTTGAATCAAATAATTTGCAAGTAAAGCCCGTTGGACGTTGTATAACACAAATAATAAGATAAAGGTTTTGAACAAGTTGTATATAAATAAAGTTTTAAATGGAAAGGATTTGGGAAAAGAGGGGTCCTAGGTTGGTTTAGCCTACACTATTACCCCACACAATGTCCGGTAAACACTCCTCAATGAGGAGATACACATGACATTAGCGGGTAGTCATCATATCACATATCTACCCTTCCCACCCCGTGGTCTTAACCTAAAGCATGCTAGTAAACTTAACGATGCCTACGTGTGCACTACCCGTCCACTACCCGTCCCTTCCTTGTGGCCTTGGAGGTATTTTAGGACCTCTAAATCTGGGCAGTTCTAGACGACCCCTAAGGTGCTTAAAAGGAGAAAATTCTAAGGCAACAGGCAAGAACAAATATGACCGTAGCACATATGGAAGAAAGGAAGCAATTAGAGGCTCAATTTTACCTCCACGGATAATTCATGTAAACAGCACGACTCAAACACACATAAGGGCAATATTGTTAAACAGTATCCTAAGACATGATGTCTAGGCGAATATCAGAACACATGAGATATGCAATTTTTATTTTTATGAACTCAGAAGTAATGGCCCTATCCGTTTGCCTACTGATTTTAAAATGAGAACAACATTAAGTATCAGAAACAGTTTCAGAGCTGCAGGATTTGAAAACATCATATAGGTTTGCCTACACACTGAATAACGGTGTCCTAAGAGCATGATTACTACGCTTGACATAGTAAAGCAGTGGGCAGATTTTAAAACTGACTCTTGAGTCCCTATAGGCATGCTTTCTAATAGTGAATTAAAGCAATATTTGACAGAATTCATTTCAGGAAAACAAACCATTAATTAGACTAACTTCGAAGCAAACCACTCAAGAATTGGATTGACTTATTTAAACTAAACTGATTTTAGATCTAGGTAGAGTTTCTGATGTTGTTTCCTATAGGCATGACATCTAATTATTTAAGAGATGATGTTAGAAACTTAAATGCCAATTTCATAGACAATATCATTGTCTAGGTGCGTTAGAGTTTCCTAAGGATCTCAAGGATCCCAAGCAGTACTCACACCTAGACTTTGTAACCAAATTGAGTAAGTGCAGTGTGGAAGGGCCAACCTCAATGTGCCAGAGTTCAGAGGGTTTTCAAGAGGATCCCAAGGAAGTACGTACACTGGAGGGGGTAGAACCTAATAACTTAGGAGTAGAGTGAGAGTGCTTGACACAGTTTGAAAGGTTTCAGTAGGAAAATAGTGTTAAAAAGAGATTTGCTTTAAATAGTTTTGTAAGAAAACACATAGGGAGTTACTAATTAAGATAGTTTAAAAGAGTAAGGTGACTAACAATCAATCAAACCAAATACAGAACCAGAAAGAGGTTCATCACCACTTCAATACATGGAGTCAAACAGGTGCACACATCCACTTAGGGCTAATAGGGATTTGGGGGTAAGCATAGGCCACATAGTAAGCACAGACGCACATAGGTACAAAATTAGAGGATCCTTAAAAGGGGTAAAGGCTTTTAAAGTATAGCTTAACTGTAGAGATAATATAGAATTAATGGCTTAGGATAGCCAATTACTTCATACAGGAAGGTGCATGCCAGGGATCAAAGAAATATAGTCACATTGGATCATACTAGAAGGGGATCCTAATGGGTATATAGCATGCAACAAAGAAAACAGTGAAGTATACATGTTAATTGTAGGTTGAACAACAAAACCATAGATAGAAGCATATTAGAAACACGACAAACTGAAGTAATAGGAGAAGCATATTATGTTGGGACTTGAATTAAAATTGGAACATACCAGCAAGGGATAGTAAACACAAAATTAAAGAGAACCCAGAAGTTAGTCTTGGCTTGCAGCCGGCTGACTTTAGACAGTAGTAGGTAACACAAAAGAGAGCAAAAAGATTTTAGTGTGAAAGAGAAAGTTATTGAACCAATGTGTTCGTGTTCGTGTTTGTGTCAATGAGAAAGTAGGTATATACTGTAGTTCAAACCTGGGTAAAATAAGGCAAGAATCACAATTGTGTAGTAATTATGGAACTCAAAAAAAATTAGAGCAAAATCACTACAAGTATTCCCATAAGCTAAGGGAATTAGTTTAAACGGTAAGAGCCAGTAACAAATAAGGAAAGAAATCAATGTATGACCAATAAGGAAAGATTTCAAATCCAGTAAGTATAGGGTGAACAATTAGGTCTAAGTTCAGAAAACTCTAACTAAGGAAATAGTCAGTAAGAATAAAGTACCAATGCAGACAAGGTAAGCAAATCAATCAATTTGAATAGAAAGAGTAGGAATCGAAGGTTTAAAGGAAGGTCTTCCAATCAAACCATGAAATAGGGAATCCAGAATCAATAAAAGAGAAAGTCATGATTTAGAGTTTAGTATATAAATATAGTAAGATAAGAACAACCAGACATAGCAAACACGAAGGTTAAACAACACTGATAGAAAGAAGCAAGTCTTGAATAGTCAAGATGAACACAAGCACATAGAAGTGATATATGTTAGGCTAAAAACTCATTAGGAACATATCTGAGGCAAGATAGTCACAAAACTCAAACAAGAAATGATCAATCATGCTAATACACAGAACCAAACGAAGAAACCTAGAAAATTAGGGCTTTCAACATATACGAGTTGAAGAGGTAGTAAAAACATAGAATCAGTCAAAAATATGTAATAAATATAAGTTTAAACACAAAGAATCGGTTAAACAAAATTTTAAAAGAAGTTCCAAAACCCTAATTTTTAGAATAAGGTGAAAAACACTTGAAATCAACGATTCTTACAAAAGAGTTCCAAGGACAGTGTAAAACATTAAAGAAACAAACTCAAATCGTCTTAGATCTAAGAGATATAGGCAGAAATTAGGGTTTCAGAAGAAACCCATAGAGAGATGAAAGAACCTATCTAGAATCCCAAGGATCATAACAAATACAGCATGATTTTGCTTAAAATTGATAGTCGGCTAAATTGTATAGTTTGACCTACGTTCGGTCTCTAACTTAAGGATACTTTATTGTTGTAAGTGTGTAAATAATGCAAAAATTGGCTCTAATGGTGACTTTTGTGTTTCACATGAGTGCACTACTCAAATGAGGACTTATGATGGTGATCCAGGAGAAAATTGGAATTAATGGATGAAATAAGGAATAAAGCTCGTGTGGCAGTGACAAACCCCACTAGTGCATATTTAGCGCGCCTGCGCTAGTCTAGGCATCAGAAACAGAATATAACTCAATTAGCGCGGGCATTAGCGCGGCCTTAGTGCGGCCGCGCTAGTCCAGATACGGGAACAGTGTTTTGAAAGGGGGAATTTCGAAAGTCCAAGAAAAAACCACACAAACTATAAAAGGTTTAACGTGTCCAATATAAAAAAGAGTTCGAGCTTTGAGAACAAGGCAAGAGAGGCAATAAGGCAACTTGGAAAAACAATTTCTTATCTCTCTAATTTGTTCTTCTATCAATGACTATGAATTCTTTTGTAGTTTTCATCATTGTTATGAGTAGCTAAATCTTTTAATCTAAGGTTTTGGTGAAACCCGTTGGGGATGAATTGGTTGTTATATTAATATAGTTTTGAGTAGTTGTTAATCTCTATTTGTTCAGCTACGTTTTGATTTTGGTTAATTGAAAGGATCCCCAATTAGCCGTTCCTATTTATTATGTATCTGCTTGAGAGAGAGTGCATATTTAGGTAGTTGCTTGAACAACATCACTCCCGGAGTATAGACGAGAGTCATAACCTAGGGTTTGGAGGTTGGATTAGAGATAACGATATCTCGTGTGCAATCTAAGTGAATTGTAATGCGAATCTAGCTAGCGTAGCTTGAGAGAGTGCGTCTAGTAAATAATTGCTTGAGAAAGATGTATGATAGCTGGAGAGTTCATGATTGATAGAGGCAACTAAGTCAACGCTATAAGAAAATACAACCAAGGAAATCAACAACGGGGAAACCATTACCTTAGACCTTATTCCAATTGTTTACGAATCAAGCATAGTTAATTTTCAGCTATTTACTTATTTTCAGTTTGAGTTGTTAGAAATACCATCAACCGTTGATTACAACGTTTGGGGAAGTTGATTCTATAGAAGTTAGTAAGTTCAACAAAAGTAATTGATAGGTTAATTCCCTGTGGTTCGACTTTGGTCATAAATACTCATATTATATTTGCAACGTCCGCATGTCTTTTTATAGGGCATAGATTGGCGTTATCAGAAATCAAACTGGAGTATCCAAGAATAGACAAGTGATGAACCCTAGATGCAAGTAGACATGGCCCTGGGCCCTTGAAGACCTTAGATAATGCATGGCATGAGAGAAGCCATCGGAGGCTTAGGAGACGATGAGAGGTCACCGAATATGACTGGAGAAGAGAGGTTGACGGTTGAAGGGGTAGGGTTTGGTTGAGAGTTACCGAGAGAGGAGAGGATCTTAGGGCGGCAGATTTGGGAAAATGGTTAGGGTTGGGGGTCGTTTGGAATTAAAAAAAGGCACGAACGAATGAGGGTCGTTGATCTTTTAGATCAACATGCAGGATTTGGTCGGTTTTGAGTCGGGTAGGGGTAATTAGGGCCTGGGTCGGGTTATTTAATCCAAAATTGGGCTGCGGTGTTGGGTTCAATTAAGGCTAAAATTGAAATGCAATCTGGCTATATTTTAAATAGCCAAGTTAATCCCATATAATTTATAATAAATAATAAATAATTTCTAAATTTCATGTACAAAAATGATTTAAAATAGATATTTAATATTTTAAAAATATAGAAGATCAATTTTATGCATATAAATATAATTATACATTAATAAGGCTAATATTGCAATTATGTGCAAATTAGCCTTAAAATGTAAAATGCAATTATAAAAATGCAGTAAAAATATTTTAACAATATTTTGGCATAAATATAGAATTTATATGACTAAATTACCACAAAAATAATTTGAGGGATAATTATTGGGGATTTTATGAGTAAAAGGGGAATTTAAAATTATAGAAAAATTATAAAAATCTTGTGAATGCTTATATATGCATATATATGCTATTTTAAAAGTATTTAGGCATATTAAAAATATATAGGAAAAATTGGATATCAACAGCTACCCCTCTTTACCCGGGAAGGATGAAAGAGTTTTCGGGTAAAGAAATGATGGTCAATTTTGACCAGTGGGATGCTTTGGAATCATTGCAAGAACGGACACGAGGTGCCGAAGCGGCTAGGGTGAGCGGTTAAAGCTCAGGACAGTTGAAGGAACTGGAGCGAGATCGCTCCTGCTAGGATAGTGGTTGCTTACTGGTTACCTGTAGATAAAAATGCTACGAACAAGTATTTGCGAAAAATTAAATATGATGCAAATTCCTTTTGGACCATGAAAGTTGTCTTCAGACAGTTAAAGATGACGTCCTCAGACCATGATGTCCTAGGCCATGAATTGTTCAGTGAGGGATTCGCAGGCCATGAAATAATGTTCTCGGGCCATGAAGATGGTACCTCCGAACCATGAAGCCTTTGAATAATGATATGCAAATTTGAGGGATCCTCGGGCCATGGTATGGTGTCTTCCGGCTATGAGGATGATGCCTTTTAGACTATGACGCCTTTGGATATATTGGAGATATTTCAGCCCATGATATGCAATAATATGATGTTAACAAGACAAAGCTTAGTCTTGTTAAATGGAGGGTAGAGCTTAGCCCGATCGAAAAGCCAATAGATAGTATAGAAATAACAATATTTTTGCCGAGGGGGACAATGCTTAGTCCCGTGTAGATGGGGAGGTAAGGATTAGCCTCATGCAAGTAGGGAGGCAGGGATTAGCCTCATGCAAGTAGGGAGTCAGGGATTAGCCTCATACAAATATAGAGTCAGGGAGTAGACTCATGCAAATAGGGTGTCAGGGATTAGACTTATGCAAGTATGGAGGCAGGGATTAGCCTCGTGGAGTCAAGGATTAGGCTCATGCAAATGGGGAGGCAGGGATTAGCCTCATGTAAGTATGGAGGCAGGGATTAGCCTCATGGAGTCAAGGATTAGACTCGTGCAAATAGGGAGACAGAGATTAGCCTCATGGAGTCAAGGATTAGACTCATGCAAATAGGGAGGCAGGGATTAGTCTCATGGAAGTATAGAGGCGGGGGTTAGCCTCATGGAGTCAAGGATTATACTCATGCAAACAAGGAGGCAGGGATTATCCTCGTGAAAATGTGGAGGCAGGGATTAGCCTCATGGAGTCAAGGATTAGACTCATGCAAATAGGGAGGAAGGGATTAGCCTCATGCAAGTATGGAGGCAGAGATTAGCCTCATAAAGTCAAGGATTAGACTCATGCAAGTATGGAGGCAAGGATTAGCCTCATGCAAATGAGGAGGCAAGGATTAGCCTCATGTAAGTATGGAGTCAGGGATTAGACTCATGCAAATAGGGAGGCAGGGATTAGCCTCATGTAGGTATAGAGTCAGGGATTAGACTCATGCAATTATGGAGGCAAGGATTAGCCTCACGCAGAGAGCAAGTAGCAAATAAGAGTAGTATATGTCTTAGTTGGAGATATATTCGGTGTTTGATGGCCTGATTGATAGTGAATTATCTTTGTGTATACATGTTTTGCGAATGCTATCGTTACATCGAATGTTCCTGCATCCAAAGAAAGATTGTAAGTTTTGTGGGGGGAAGGTTGGTTCGTGCTCCTGTCAGCTAGCTTTGCTTTTCTCCGTTCTGTAAGCCTTTCGAATTGCCATGGGTGACACCTGACTGTTATGGAAATAGAGTTTTCGAAAATATGCAATTATTTATAAAAATAGAGTTATTTTGGAAACGTATTGATATAACAAGAAATTTTTGATGAACTAGTGTCCATAACACATCTCAAAGGCATTGCAGCTCTCTCATATTGGATTTTTGAGGGTCCTCCTCAAAATTCTGCCCTAGTTTGGTAGATGATCTTTGACCGTTTGCGGATAATGGATCTTGCTGAACCTTCTCCGGAATTTTGAGAATTCTTCTCAAAATTTTACCCCAGTTTCTTAACTGGTAACTGACCGTCTGACACATGTTGGCGTTGGCTGGACTTGCTCCGGAATTTTGAGGACCCTCCTCAAAATTCTGACCTAGTTTCTGATCTTGGGGGAAATGAAAATTTAATTATGATATGATCTAACCCATAAGGTTGCCTACGTATCCCCTCTTAAACAGGAATCAAATCAAACATAGTTCAATTACATCAGATGAAGAAATGTAAATAATCTAATCATAGTATCTCTTGACTACGTCTGAATTGATTGGCTTTGGACAGATTTCCCCATCCATTTCTGCAAGTATCAGTGCTCCTCCTATCAACACCCTATGAAACATGTACGGACCCTGCCAGTTGGGAGAGAATTTCCCTTTCGCTTCATCTTGATGCGGAAAGTTTTCTTCAATACCAACTGCCCTCGTGCGAACTGTCTTGGTTTGGCCCTTTTGTTGAAAGCTCTGGACATTCTGTTCTGATAAAGTTGGTTGTTGTGAGCACGTGATTTTTGCCCTAAGCAAATTATTCCTAAAAATCCAAACAAATGATTTTTCAATTTTTGTTGATATTTGTGGCATTTTTATGATTAATTAGTTGCATAATAATTCATATTAAAAAATATGTATATGCATTAGGAGTTTAATTTTAGAATTTTGGTATTAATTCATTTTGGGAACAAATTAAAGAAAAATCAAAAAATAACCTTTTAGTGTTTTAATTGAAATTACTATAAAATAGATATTAAAAATTAATTAGTTTAACAATTTGATAAAATCAGAAAATAAATACAAAAGAAAAGAAAATACAAAAATACAAAATAAAATACAAAAGAAAAAATATATATGAAATACAATACAAAGTACAATACAAGAAAATATAATACAAAATTGGGCTAATTGGACTAATTAATAGCCCAAGAATAAGATAATTGTCCAAGCCCAAAGAATGTTACCCGGTCAGCCAGGGAATCCAAAACGACCTCGTTTAAATGTGTGAGATCTGGACCGCTGAAATATTTGATCCAACGGTCATGTAACACGAACCACTAAAGAATAAAACAATGGCGTTTAGTATTTTAAATCCAGGCCGTTCATTTGGTTGATCTAACGGACAAGAATGAGTTTTCATTTAAATCAAACGACATCGTTTAGGAACTCAAAATATCTGAGTCGTTGATCCGTTTAATCCAACGGTCTTGGTTCATTAAAGCCTTTTAATATATCAATAACATACACCT